>CAUYTI010057734.1:0-38312 GCA_963575145.1 Galago senegalensis
CTTTGTCAGAGACATAACCTGCAAAAATCTCTCATTGTGAGGGCTGTCTGCTTGCCTTACTTACTGTGTTCTTGGCTGTACAGAAGCTCTTTAGTTTGATCAGGTCCCAATAGTGTATTTTTGATGTTGCTTCAATTGCCCGGGGTGTCCTCCTCATAAAATATTCGCCCAAGCTGATTTCTTCAAGTGTTTTTCCTACGCTTTCTTCTAGTATTTTTATGGTTTCATGCCTTAAGTTTAAATCTTTAATCCAGTGAGAGTCTATCTTAGTTAATGGTAAAAAGTGTGGGTCCAGTTTTAGTCTTCTACAGGTTGCCAGCCAGTTCGCCCAGCACCATTTGTTAAATAGGGAATCTTTTCCCGACTCAATGTTTTTAATTGGCTTGTCAAAGATCAGATAACAGTAAGTAGCTGGATTCATCTGTTGGTTCTCTATTCTGTTCCATACATCTATCTCTCTATTTTTGTGCCAGTACCATGCTGTTTTTATCACTATTGATTTATAGTATAATCTGAGGTCTGGTAGTGTGATTCCTCCTGTTTTGTTTTTATTTCTGAGTAATGTCTTGGCTATTTGAGTTTTTTCTGATTCCATATAAAATGAAGTATTATTTTTTCAAGATCTTTAAAATATGCGAGTAGAGCTTTAATAAGGATTGCATTAATACTATATATTGCTTTGGGTAGTATGGACATTTTAACAATGTTGATTCTTCCCAGCCATGAGCATGGCATGTTTTTCCATTTGTTAACATTTTCAGCTATTTCTTTTCTTAGAATTTCATAGTTCTCTTTATAGAGGTCTTTCACATCCTTTATTAGGTAAACTCCTAAATATTTCATCTTCTTTGGCACTACTGTGAATGGAATAGAGTCCTTGACTGTTTTTTCAGCTTGGCTGCTATTAGTATATATAAAGGCTACAGATTTATGAGTGTTGATTTTGTAACCTGAGACGCTGCTGTATTCCTTGATCACTTCTAGGAGTTTTGTAGTAGAATCCTTGGTGTTTTCCAGATATACAATCATATCATCTGCTAAAAGTGAAAGTTTAATCTCTTCTGACCCTATATGGATGCCCTTAATCACCTTTTCTTCCCTAATTGCGATGGCTAAAACTTCCATTGCAGTGTTAAAGAGCAGTGGAGACAATAGGCAACCTTGCCTGGTTCCTGATCTGAGTGGAAATTATTTCAATTTAACTCCATTCAATACAATATTGGCTGTAGGTTTACTGTAGATGGCCTCTATCAGTTTAAGAAATGTCCCTTCTATACCAATTTTCTTAAGTATTCTGATTGTAAAGGGATGCTGGATATTATCAAAAGCTTTTTCTGCACCAATTGAGAGACTCTTATGGTCTTTGTTTTTTAATTTGCTTATGTGATGAATTATGTTTATAGATTTATGTATGTTGAACCAGCCTTGAGATCCTGGAATAAAACCCAATTGATCATGGTATATAATTTGTTTGATGTGTTGCTGGATTCTGTTTGTTAGAATCTTGTTGAATATTTTCACATCAATATTCATTAGTGATATTGGTCTATAATTTTCTTTTCTTGTTGGGTTTTTTCCTGTTTGGGTATCAAGGTGATGTTTGATTCATAGAATGTGTTGGGTAGTATTCTGTCTTTTTCTATATTGTGAACAAGGTTGAGTAGTATAGGTACTAGTTCTACGATAGGTAGATTCTGATGTGAAGCCACCTGGTCCCGGGCTTTTCTTTTTAGGGAGATTTTGTATAGTTGATACTATTTCAGAATTTGATTTAGGCCTGTTCAACATTTACACTTTCTTCTGGCTAAGTCTTGGGAGGTGGCATGCTTCTAAGTATTGGTTAATTTCCTTCAGATTGTCATATTTCTGAGAATAAAGTTTGTTGTAATATTCATTAAGGATTTTTTTAATTTCTAAGGAGTCTGTTGTTATTTCATCTTTACCATTTCTGATTGATGAGATGAGAGATTTTACTTTTTTTTTCTTGGTTAGGTTGGACAAAGGTTTATCTATTTTATTGACCTTTTCAAAGAACCAACTTTTTGATTTATTGATCTGTTCTATAATCCTTTTATTTTCTATTGCATTTAATTCTGCTCAAATTTTGGTTATTTCTTTTCTTCTGCCAGATTTGGGGTTGGAATGTTCTTCCTTTTCCAGTTGCTTGAGATGTCCCATTAAGTTGTTAACTTCCTCTCTTTCTGTTCTCTTGAGGAAGGCTTGCAATATTATAAATTTCCCTCTTAGGACTGCCTTTGCAGTATCCCAGAGGTTCTGATAACTCATGTCTTCATTATTGTTTTGTTCTAAAAATGTAGTAATTTCCTTCTTGATCTCGTCTCTGACCCATCTATCATTCAGCATAAGGTTATTTAGCTTCCATGTTTTTGTATGAGACTGCAAATTCCTGTTGTTACTGAGTTCAACTTTGATTCCATGATGGTCTGAGAAGATGCATGGAATAATTTCTATTCTTTTAAATTTACTAAGGTTAGACTTATGACCTAAGATGTGATCAATTTTGGAATACATTCCATGAACTGATGAGAAAAATGTGCATTCAGTTTTGTTAGGGTGAAAAGTTCTGTAGATGTCTGTTAGGTCCAAAAATTGAATAGCTAAATTTAAATCTGAGATTTTTTTGCTCAGCTTGTTTTTGGAGGATCTGTCCAACACTGCCAAAGGAGTGTTGAAATCTCCTACTATGATGGAGCTGGAAGAGATCAAGTTGCTCATGCCAGTTAGAGTCTCTTTTATAAATTGAGGTGCATTCTGGTTGGGTGCATAGATATTGATAATTGAGATCTCATCATATTGAGTATTACCCTTAACAAATATGTAGTGACCATCTTTATCTTTGGTTACTTTTGTTTGTTGGCTTAAAACCTAATGTATCTGCAAATAAAATTGCAACACCTGCTTTTTTCTGCTTTCCATTAGCCTGGAATATAGATGACCATCCCTTCACACTGAGTCTATATTTGTCTTTTAAGGTAAGATGAGATTCTTGTATACAACAGATGTCTGGTTTGAGTTTCTGTATCCAATCAGCCAATCTGTGCCTTTTTAGGGGACAATTTAAGCCATTCACATTGATTAAAATTATTGATAAGCCTGGTAAAATTTTGGGCATCAAATTGCTCAAAAGTCCAGTAAACATTTTTAATCCTTTCACCATTGTGGAAGTTAGAATTTGATCAAAAGTTTCTGAGTGAGTTTACTTTTGTTGTGGAGGATAGGTTTGAGAATTTCCTGGAGAGCTGGTTTAGTTATAGCAAATTTCTTCAACATGTGAATGTCATTAAAGTATTTAATTTCTCCATCATAGATGAACTCAGTTTAGCTGGATACAGGATCCTGGGTTGAAAGTTATTTTGCTTTAGGAGATTAAAAGTCAATGACCATCCTCTTCTATCCTGAAAGGCTTCAGCCGAAAGATCTGCAGTCATCCTAATACTCTTCCCCTTGTAGGTTATGATTTTCTTACATCTGACTGCTTTCAGAATTTTCTCTTTCATATTAACTTTAGTAAAGTTAATTATGATGTGTCTGGGGCATGTCTTGTTTGGGTTGAGTCATGCTGGGGTTCTGAAACTATCTGCTATCTGAATTTCTGAATCTCTTGGCATTTCTGGAAAGTTCTCTTTCATAATTTCATGAAGAATAGCCTCTGTGTTTTGTGAAGCAACTTCATCACCTTTAGGGATTCCTATAAGGCGAATATCAGTTTTCTTTGAATTATCTGATAGCTCTCTGAGAGAAAGATCCATTTTTGCTCTCCATTTCTTTTGATCTTTGCACTCCTGGGCTTGTTCAAAAGCTTTGTCTTCGATGTCAGAGATCCTTTCTTCTTCCTGTTCCACTCTGTTATGGAGGGATTCCACCGTATCTTTCAGATCCTTTAGGGCTGCAACCTCTTATCTTAGTGTTTCAAAATCTTTGATCATTTTATCTTTGAAATTGTTGAATTCTTGAGACATCTTTTGAATAATTTCTTGAGATATCTTTTGAATAATTTCTTGAAACTCTAATTACCTTTTTTCTTCCATTCTGTTAATCTTATTTGCTATCCAAATTCTGAACTTGATTTCTGACATCTCAGCCATCTGTTTATGGATGGGGTGTTCAATTGCATCTGCCCAATTTTTCCTTGGGGGACTTGATCTACTCTGGTTATTCAAGTTGCCAGAGTTTTTCCGCTGATTCCGCCCCATGCTGAGTTTACCCTGTTTGGAGACTTTTATCAGAACTGTTCAGTCAGTGGCTTCTTCTGGTTGCCCAGAGGGACAGGGCATATCTGTCTTCTTCTCCCAGTTCTCAGGTGCTGTGGAATGGCAGCAGCTGTGCAGGAGTGTGCGTAGCTAGATCAGACCTTGTTCAACCTGCCAGTGCACCTGGGGGCAGGAGACCAGCAGTGGCCAGATCAGTCCTAGTTCGGCTCCACTGGGGTGATGAAGGGGCAGGGGAACTGCAGTGGTGGTGTGGGGCACTTGCACAGCTGGATCAGTCCTAGTTCAACCCCGCCAGGGTTGCCATGGGGCAGGTGAATGACAGCAGCTGCCGGGAACTACTTCAGCCTGCTGTGGTTAAGGGGGGAGGGGTCATAGCAGGGGGATGGCAGTGGCTGGATCATTCCTCGTTCAGCCCCACCAGGGCCACCAGAGGGCAGGGGAATGGCAGCAACTGGATCAGTCCTAGTTCAGCCCCACCAGGGCAACTCTGAGGAAGGGGAATGGCAGTGGACAGATCAGTCCTTGATCAGCCCCACTGGGGCAATGAAGGGTCAGGGGAATAGCAGTGGCTGTGCAGTGAACATGCGCAGCCAGGTCAGTCCTAGTTCAGCCCTGCAGGGGCAACTAGGGGATAGGGGAACTGCTGTGGCTAGATTAGTCCTATTTCAGCCCCACTGGAGCAACCAGGAGGCGGGGGAACAGCAGTGGTGGTGCAGGACATGCACACTACCAGATGAGTCATAGTTCGCCCCACCAGGGCAACCATGGGGCAGGGGAACAGCAGCAGCTGGATCAGTCCTAGTTCACCCCCGCTGGGGCAACTGTGGGGGCAGGGGAATGGGGAGTGGAGGACTCCTCCACTGCCACCTGCTGGATGTGTGCAGCACTATCTAGCTGATCTGGTCCCTCCTGGTGTGGGAGCCCGGAGTGGGGAACTCCTCCACCCCTGCCCGTGGGACACACGTGGCTCTAGCAAACAGTTCTGGGCCCACTCGGAGTGGGAGCCTGGAGCTGGGACCTCCTCTGCTGCCCATGGGGCACTTGACACTAGCAAGCAGTTCTGGGCCTGCCCAGAGTTGGGGACTTCTCCACTGCTTCCTGTCGGGGCACGCGTGCCTCTAGCAAGTAGTTCTATGCCTGCCCAGAGCTGCCCAGAATGCAAGACTCCTCTGCAGCAGCCCGTGGGACACATGTAGCTCTAGCAAATGGTTCTGGGCCCACCCAGAGTGGGGATTCCTCCACCGCTGCCTGCCGGGCGCCATGGCTCTAGCAATCAGTTCTAGGCCTGCCCAAAACAGAGGGCTCCTCCGCAGCCACCTGTGGGACACACATGGCTCTAGCAAACAGATCTGGGCTTGCCCAGAGTGGTGGGACACCTTCCCCACTGCCTGAAGGGCCACGTGGCTCTAGCAAGCAGTTCTGAGCATGCCCGGAGTTGGGGACTGCTGCACTGCCCCCAGGGGTGCGTGTGGCTGTAGCAAGCAGTTATGGGCCCACCAGGAGCAATGGGCTCCTCCGGTGCCAACTGCGGGCACGTGGCTCTAGGAGTGGAGGACTCCACTGCTGCCGCTGGTGGTGGGTTTTGTATATTTTGATTGCATTTTTGGGGTTACAGCTTGCCTCAGCAAAGTTGTTGTGGGTTCTTCAATCTTCTCTCTTGGCTCAGCTCCAAACCATTGGCTTACTTGCCAGACTTCTGTCCTTTAAGTCTCCTTCTGGATGGGAGCCTCTGTGGGAAGCTGGCTGCAGTCCGCCATCTTGGCTCTGCCCCCTAGGAAGATGTTTAATAGAACCAGCATGCTCATGGACAAGACAGAAGGGAAGCCAGCCAGGATACCACTTGGTTTACACCATAAAATACCAATGATGAATGTTAAGAAGTGACATCCCATCAAATTTACTATAATCTATTGGTGTTAGAAGCAAGTCACAGGTCCTCCTCTTACTTGAGGGAAAGAGATTATACAGAGTGTGAATATGGGAGCCAACACAGGGTCTGTCTTGCACACCCTGTCATTGGTTTGTCATTGGTTACAAAAAAAAAAATGACCAGCTTCAAAAACCCAAATCAAGAAAGGGCTTTGCAGTGCTACGGGGCTGTGAAAATAGCCCTGATATTTGGATCATAAACCTGAGAGAACTCATGGTATCATAGATAAAGTGCTAGAAAGAGATGCCATGTGGCATTAATGGTAAATCCCAGTGGAAGAATCACAAAGCAAATACCTAGATTCTGGAGTAAGAGTGCAATCTGCAGCGGAGGATTATACAGCTTCTGAAAATCAACTCTTATCATGCTACTGGGCCTTAGTGGCGATGAAGGATCTACCAAAAGACTATCAAATGACCATAATTCTGGAACAGCTTTTCATGAGCTGAGCTTAGTTAGACCAGCCAGCCAGGTAAGCTAGGTAATATTCCATCATAAGATGGATGTGATACTTCCTGGGTTAAGTAGGAGCAGTCTGAAGACACAAGTACTCTACACAAGCAAATAGTTCTGACCTCCCATTTTATCTTCCATCATCACACCAGCATCTATCCTTCAGCTCAGACCTCTGGCCATCTGGACTGTGATCAGCTGACAGATGAGAAAAAGGCCTCAATATGTGGGTATAAGTCAAAAGACTGATAGCAGCTGAATTATAGCCTTACTTAGGGGTGGCCTTAAAGGGCAGAAGGGAGGTTAAATCATTTCCAGATCTAGAACCTGGTAATTCACTTACTGTGGAAAAAGAAGTTGCTCAAAGTTGGAACATACACACTTACAGAAAGTGGAAAATGGCTTGATTAGCTAGTCAAGGCCTGAGAGAAGATAGGTGGGAAGTTTGAGAATGAAGAGGGCAGAAGCATATGAACTATATGTACGGGAGTAACCACGAAGTGTGAAGATCTTCGTGTCCCATGTGTATCAATCAAGGTCCAGTCTGGAGACAGAAACTACATAGTAATTTCAACAGGGAAACTTTAATATAAATAATTATTAACTAGTAACAGGGGACTAACTATCAAGAGGTAAAAAAAAAAAAAATGTCTAAAGAACAGGAGAATAACAGATAGAAGGAGCAGTCACTACCTCTGGAGCTCAGAAGAATATCAAAGGTAGAAGACCTATTTGAAGAGAATATGGCTGTATTCCACTGGATCATGGGAAAGTTGACTGAGATGCTGAAGGTCAAGATGGAGAAGTAGCAGGACTGCACTGATGGAAGATTAGGGGAAGCCACTCTGGGGCACAGGCAGACAGGGCCAGCCACATAACATGTGAGGCCAAGTGCAAAATGAAAAGGAAGAACCTCTTTTTCAAACAGCAGGGAAAGAAAGTACAATTAAAGGTACTATAATATATGAACAGATACTTATAAAATATGAACAGATAACAGTATTACAGAATACTTCCATTACAGAAGTTAACATTCTTATATTATAATTTTATTTAGTACAATAAATTATAATATTAAGTAAGGTGACATTTAGTAAATTATAATATTTAGTAAGGTGATTTTTTTTTTTTTTTGCAGTTTTTGGCCAGGGCTTGGTTTGAACCTGCCACCTCTGGCATATGGGGTTGGCACCCTTCTCCTTTGAGCCACAGGCACCACCCAGTAAGGTGATGTTTTGATGACTCTTGAGATTTTTCTGACTCTCTTTTCTGCAGGCCTATAAAAACTTAGTCACTTTATTTTTAGTGTTATAATAGAATGCAATGCCAATTATTCTTAATGATAAATAATTTTTAATTTTGAGAAAAATATTTCTGTCAATGTAACTGTTAATGGAACTATTAAGGGTGTTTTATGGGTTGCAACAACATTAGAGTAAGTTTCTGACAAATTATTTTGAAATATAAATTTAAGTGCATCTCGAGCATAATTCTAAATCTTTTTCCCAAAAGATTTAACTCTTTGTATAAACCATTTTTTTATGTTAATTTAATATTAAATGTAAATTTATACAATGGCATTTTTTATTTTTGAGACAGAATTTCACTCTGTTGTCCCAGGCTAGAGTGCCATGGCTTCAGCCTAGCTCACAGCAACCTCAAACTCCCGGGTTGAAGCGATCCTCCTACATCAGTCTCCTGAGTAGCTGGGACTACAGGCGCCTGCCACAATGCCTGACTAATTTTTCTATTTTTAATGGAGATAGGGTGTCACTCTTGTACAGGCAGGTCTCAAACTCCAGAGCTCGAGCGATCCTCCCACTTTAGCCTCCTAGAGCAGAAGGATTACACACATAAGCCACTGTGCCTGGCCTACAATGGCATTTTAATGTTTTCTCTGACATTTCCTATAATTTGTGGATTTGCACAAGGCATCAAAAATGACTTAATGATTTGTATATAATTAAAAATGCTTATTAGATATTGCATTGCTCTATCTTCATTGACAAAAAGAGATTAATTAAAAAATTATGTTTCTTGTCAGTAATTAGTTCATTGGAAAGTTCATTTGAAAACAGTGGGTTTTTTGCCATTGAATGCACTAATCTTTAAATTTAATTTCTATTTTTAAGCCTATAGATATTTGCTTTCAAGTCTTGCAGTAGTTTTCAAAACCAGAGATTCCAAACTCTTTAAATATTTCTAATAACTACCCAATATGCTTTATTGCAATGTCAATGTGAATGCTTTTTTTTTATTATTAAATCATAGCTGTGTACATTAATGCAATCATGGAGTACCATGTGCTGGTTTTATATACAATCTGAAATGTTTTCATCAAACTGGTTAACATAGCCTTCACAGCATTTTCTTAGTTATCATGTTAAGACATTTATATTCTACACCTAGTAAATTTCACATGTATCCTTGTAAGATGCACCGTAGGTGTGGTCCCACCATTTACTCTCCCTCCACCTATACTCCCACCTCCCTTCCCCTTCCTCTCCCCTTTCCCCTTTAACAAAAATAATAATAATAATACACAGAAAAATTTACTGGCTGAGCACAGGAAATTCCTATTCTGGTGTTTTGGCTGGAGAGTTAAGACGTGTGGTCAAACCACAGGCACAGGCCCTGGCTCTGAGGATGTGGACAAGCTGGGCGAGCCTCTCACTATAGGACCCAGCATTGGATCTGTGAGGAGTCTCCTCTTTTTTCCAGTGCTGTTGCTGTCACCACTGCTGCTTGTGCTGTAGCTCCTATTGTCCCAGCAAAAGTCATCTTCTGAGAGTCTTCAGAGTGCCAGACTTCCCCATGCATGGCTGTGTACCTGGTGGCTAGGCCAACTGCTTTGCACTCATGCTATCCACTCTCTCCTGTGCCTGAAGACCCGAGCCAATGTGTATACTATCATCTGATTATCACCTTTACTCAATGCATGCTCTACTGTTCCAGACAAGACATAAGTATGAAATTACAAAATTATTAAGAGTTTCATAAAATAATATCGATCCAAGCCTGGGGTCCTTTCTGAGAGTGGGATCTTGGGCACCTGCACCAGACTGTCCCGTTGGCAGAACTTGCTGGGAAGGTGAGCCTCACAGGCACGCTGCTGGCTGCCATGCTAGCATAGCAGCAAGCAGAGGAGACTACATCAGAAGCAGGGAGAGAAGCCTCTTTCTCTTTCAGCATCCCTTTAGTGCCCCTCTATGACCTTCTACTGACAGAGCGTAATATGGTGTCAACTGGCAAAGAGAAAATGTTTATAGGTCCAGCTCCATTTGCAAACAGGATAAAGGAGAATGTATTTGGAGTAATAAAGTGTTGACCTAAGTTTTTTTGGAAATGAATGTAACTTGTAAGACTAAAGGCAGAAAGAACTACCAATAAGAACTGATTTCTAATTGATAAAGCTTATTATGAGGGCATGAATTAATAATTCTTAAACCAATATATATGTATGCTGGAGTTGAATAATTATGTAATTGAGTGGTGGGAGTCAGATTCTCACTCTTGTAGTTAAAGGTCACAGATAAGCAGGGGAGAGATCTAGAATATTCCTTGAGGTAAGATATTAGAGTTGGAGACAACAGTATGAACTCATACTTGGCTTAACATGGAAACAGATGTCTATCTAGGGACATATTTATAGCTATGTGTATATACAGGTTAGCACGCATGCATAGATCTCCTTGCTTGATGCTAAGAGGACCTAGGAACAATGAAACCTCGATTGCTAAAAGTACACTTAGCACTCAGATTTTGGTTTATAATACCATTCGCTAATGAAAGGAAGCCCAGAAATGGTCCCCAAAGTAAATAAAAATAAAAATGAAAGGAAGCATGGCTCCATGATAAGATGGCTGATTTTAGGACAAGGACAAGAAATATACAAAATGATGCAGAGAGTGTGTAGTACCTAAAAGTGCTCAAATAGAGAAAAAAATCCAACAATGATGGAGGTATATCAAAAGGATTCAGATGTTAGGTGAAAGAGCTGTAAATGACCAGAGCTAGAATAATATGAGCAACAAAATAAGTAAAATGCCATTGGATTATTGCCCAAAGTGTAAAATAAGTATACATGCATTCATATTAATATAAATAAATGACTGAGTGAGTTAATAAATAGGAGAGAAAAGTCAAATCCCCCAGGTGGAAGAATTATGAATAATTTATGTAGGTATTGCACCCTCAAGGAGGTAGATCATGAAAAGAGAAGGAAAATAAAAAAGGATAACTTTACATTGAAGAAACCTGATAAATACTACCTCACTCCAGGTGATCAAAGCTAATGTCAACAGTGTTAAGTTCATGTTGATGGGATGTATCCTTTAAAGAATGTGATGAGGCCAGGAGCAGTGGCTCATGACTTGGGTCCTCCCTCACTCTGGGACCCAAAGGGGTGGATTGTCTTGAGCTCAGACATTCAGAGACCCACCTGAGCAAGAGTAAGACCATCTGAGCAAAAGAAAAAAACAGAAAAACTAGCCAGGCATTGTGGCAGGTGCCTATAGTCCCAGCTACTTGGGAGGCTGAGGCAAGAGGATCGAGTAAGCCCAAGAGTTTACAGTTGCTGAGCTATGATGCCAGGGCACTCTACCCAGGGTGACAAGTAAGACTCAGTCTCAAAAAAAAAAAAATTATGAGAATGGCCTTTTACCTCTATAGTCTTCCTTTCCAAAGACATTTTTCTAATTTAATCAAGTTAAAAACTTTAGGCAAATTCCAGTTGAGGAATATTTTACACAGTAACTCATGTAAGTACTCCTCCTAACTGCCCATGTCAGCAAAAACCAGGAATGCCTGAGTAACCGTCACAACTGGCAGAGCTGAAGGAGATATACTGTGTTTCCCCGAAAATAAGACACTGTCTTATATTTATTTTTTCTCATGAAGACACACTAGGGCTTATTTTCAGGGGATGGCCTCCGTGCCAAAATGCATGGCAGGGCTATGCAGATACACTGCATAACCACACCCATCAGTAGGTCTTATTATTGGGGTAGAGCTTATATTTAACAAATACATAGAAATCCTGCTAGGGCTTATTTTTTGGGTAGGTCTTATTTTTGGGGAAACACAGTAGCTACTAAATGTGGTGCCGTATTCTGGGTGGGATTCTACAACAGAAAAGCACATTAGAGGAAAACTAAGGAAGTTTGAATGAAGTCTGGACTTCGATCACTTTTGAGGTTTGTCTTATAGGGGTACAGGTGAATCTTTCTAAGAGTAGAATGTGAACATTCTAAAGCAATAACAGAAAATGACATGAAGGCTGTGTTCACCAGTTTGATGGAAGTATTTCAGAATGCATGTGAAAACCCCACACTGTACCCCAGAAGAGTATCAATGTACATAGTCAACATTCAATAAAAAAAAAAAAATAAGGGTAAACTAGGAATCAGCTCTTCACACTTTATTTTCAGTTTGTCAGCCACCTTTTCCAGTTTGGTAGTAGCGAGAAGACAAAAATTAAATATCAGCCAGAGGTAATTTAAAAAGTTTTGTTCTGGACTTCTTGTGTCTGACCTCAAATATAAACAGCTTGGAAGTTTTCACTTCCCTTGCTCACACACACTCCTCAAAACTGCACAAAATGAAAATCAGAAAAATCTGTGTAGGCTGGTGTGGTGGCTCATGCCTGTAGTTGTAGCACTCTGGGAGACTGAGCTGGATAGATTTCTTGAGCTTAGGAGTTCAAGACCAGCTGGAGCAAGAGTGAGACACTGTCTCTACAAAAAAAAAAAAAAAAAAAAAAGAAAGAAAGAAAGAAATAGAAAAAAAAGCTGGGCATTGTGGCAGGCACCTATAGTCTCAGCTACTTAGGAGGTTTAGGCAGAGCTCAAGAGTTAGAGGTTGCCATGAGCTATGATGCCACAGCACTCTATCCAGGGTGATGGAGTGAGTCTCTCTCTCTCTCTATTTACACACACACATCCCTCAGGGAATTTAGGTAATAAAATCACCAGATTTTATAAAACAACAGATCATGAAGAGGAAAAGACACAGTCAGAGCCTACCATGAATACTTAAAGCAATGGTCTCAACCTTCCTAATGCTGTGATATATTTCCATTGTTACAAAGGGGTTGTGACCCCAGGTTGAGAACCACTGCTGACTTAAACAGTCTTCACCCATTGCTGGAGGCTAATCATGGACTATATTGAATGATTAAGACTTGTGGGTATGGGTCTTCTACAGCGAGCAGCCTTACCAGGTTCTTGGGATAAAAGTCAGAGAAAAATAACTTCCACTTTCAGTAGGAAGTGTGTGTGGTGGGGGGGTAGTCATTTTGTAATATACCCAGAACACTTTGTAATCATTAACAAAGGCCTGCCTTCAAGGATAACTGTTTAATGACCTGGGTTTTACTAGAGTCTAACCACCCTCAATCCTTTCCAGGCTTTCCTGTCTTACCTCATGTGGGGGAAAGCTGAGGCCCATTAGAAGACTGATATCTCAATGTAGAAATCTAGAATGTTCCTTCTCCCTTCACACATTACCACCCCATCAACAATGCTCTTCCATAATAGCAGGGAATTATAATAATAGCAGCAAGAAATGAAAGGCTGAGACTATTGAAGAAGGAATCCTTAGGGAAACCCAACAGGAGGAGTAAAACACAAAGTCACTGGATGAAATTTGAGCCTCTGTCAATGACAGACAGTAAATTTAGCCTGACGCACACCCCACTCAACCTAGAACCTCACACTAAATCCTATTCACTTTACTCCCTTTAGTTCAACATATCACATTCTGTTCTCATCAAAGAATTACAAAGCATTTTAGAAAATAAAAAGCATGATCTGAAGAGACAAAGATGATGTTAGTACCAGACTCAGACAGGAGAGCGATTTTGAAATTATCTGACTGGGAACTTAAAACCACTATGACTAACAGGCTAAGGGGTCTGCTGGAATCATAGTCAATATGTTCCTGCATGTGTGGTGTAAAGAGATTGATAATTAAAGAAATGCTAGAAAGACACTAACAGAAATGAAGACGGCTTTGATGAGTATCTTAATCTGCTAAAGCTGCTGTAACAAAGTGCACAGACTGTGTGGCGTAAACAGCAAAAATTCATATGCTCTGACTCTGGAAGTCAGAGGCACAAGGTGTTAGCAGAGTTGCTTCTCCCCAGGCTTCTCTCCTTGGCTTGTGAATTGTACCTTCTCCCTCTGTCTCCCTGTGGCCTCCCCACTACCTGTCTTTGTCCCAATTACTTCTTATAAGGACATCAGCCATATCAGCCCTCCACAGTGACCTCTTTTAATATTAATCACCTCTTTAAAGACCTTTTCTGTAAATGCAGTCACATTCTGAGGTATTGGGGGATGGGGCTTCAATATATAAATTTCAATTCAGACCATAACACTTCCCAAACTCAATAACACAGAGAAAAGAAAGAATAGGTAAAAAAAAAAAAAAAAAACGAAACAGAGTATCTCAGGATGCTGGGACAAGCATCAAGGTGTAACATGCAGATGATGGGACATGTGAAGGATAAGAAATACAGGAAAGAGTAGAAGAAATAGTTGAAGTAATTATATTGAGAATTGCTCAAATCAATGATAGACACCCAATCGAAGATTCAGGCAGCTCAGAGATCACGCAAGTAAAATACCTGAAATCAATAACTATTCAAACTTCAGGACATCAACAATAAAGAGAAAATCTTGAAGAAAGCTAGAGTTAAAAAAAGAAATAAAGAAACACCTCACCTGTAGAGAAACAAGGATAATAATTGTAATTAAGAAACTACAGAAGGCAGAGAAGGGTGGAGACAGCCTGTTTAAAGCATTACAACAACAACAAAATTCCACCAACCTAGAATTCTGCATCCAGTGAAACTGTACTTCAACACTTGGGTGGCAATAAGGTTATTCTCAGACAAATAAAATAAAGGTAATCTGTAACTGCAAGAAATGTTTACCAAAAAGAAGTAAAATTATATATGCCTAAAACTTAAAATTGACCCATACAAATCTACAGATTTCTGTACATCTATATAAAGAAGAATTGAATTTTAGATAATAACTAAATGAAGGTAAAATAATATTTTATCTTTCTTATTCTTAGTCAATTATTCATTGAAAATATAAACAACAAAGCATTTAGTGATTATATATGAAGAACAAGTGAAATGAATAACTATAGTTTTACGAAGGATGACAGGAAGGAGTTGAGGATTCCCAGTTATAAACTCAGACTACACAGGAGGTTACGGAGTGTCATTTGAAAGTGGAGTTACAATCATTGTAAGTGGATATTGCAAACTCCAGAGCAAGTGCTGTGATAAGAGTGACATTTATAGGCTCTACATTAGAAAAGAATGAAGATTAAAATCAGTAATCCAAGCCTTTACTTAAGAAAAGTATTAATGGAAACACAACCTGCAAATACTACATTCAAAATGAAGAAAATAGAAAATGGATAGGCTACTGAAAGATGTAATAATTACATGGAAATAAGTAATTGGCAACAGGTGTCATCACAGTCTCTGACCCAGGTTTCCGGACGCCCCTAGATAGACTTTGAACCCATCAATGTCATCAGTGGGTTCAGAGAGTCACTAACCTGCAGGTGCCGTGAGTCTTGACACGTTATCATTAGAGTGACTATTAGATATCCAAGTGGGGACATCTGATTGGAAACTTCGATTACTAGTCTGGAATTTAGGAGAGAGATGGGGGTCCGAAATGTGAAATTTGGGATTCATCAATTTAAAAATGGTCTTCAAAGTCTAAGAACTGGCATTGGCTTATATAAGAATGTGAGTATAGAAAGAGAACAAAGAACTAAGGGGAAAAAAAGACCTAGGATAGTTTAATATTTAGGGAACAAGAAGAGATGAAGGATCCAATAAAGGCTTTTAACAAAGAGTGGGTGGTAAGATAGGAGAAAAGCCCAGGGCATGTGGTGTCCCAGGGGCCACATTAGAACTATTTCACAGGAAAATGTGTGTATACCCATGTCAGACAGGGAAAGGCAGACAAAAAGGAAAACAGGATCGATCACGGACTCGGCAACAGGTAATTCACCAGAGGCCTTGGGAAAGCTGTTTTTCTCCTTCTATGAAATTGTGATGTAAACATCTGGTTGGTTTGGGTTCAGAGAAAATGGGAGGTGAGGAACAAATACAGTTGAATTCAGTTTTCTTATGAAGAGGGGAAGAAGATAGGGTGGTGTCTGAAAGGGTGTTGGAGGACCCAGATTTTGGAAATATAGGAGATATTAGAATATGCTTATAAGGACAGACGAGGGTCGTTGGAGGATGAGGATGATGTGTGAGACTCAGAGAGGAGATGGGGACTGAGGGCAAGGGGGTGGCCTGGCGTGTGCTCAGGAGGGCCTGGGCCTGAGAGAAGGACGGCTGAACAGACTCGGAGTGGACGGGGGCAGATACTCTGGATGTTCTTGTATTTCCTCAGTTACATAAGAGTCAGTGTCAGATGGAAGAGAAAATGGGAGATGCTGGTGTTCTGAAGGGAGGAAATGGGCAAACTAATTGTTGCAAAGATACCTGACTAGGTAAGCAGTAGGATTGAGGCAAGAAAGTAAAAGGCAGTAGGATTGAGGCAGAACTAAAAGAATCTGTCCTGGCCGCCCTGTGTAGGCCTCAGCCAAGCCGCAGGATTTCTGTTGTCTGTATGTTTCTTCCTTGACATACGGGGGCCCTAGATTGTAACCTAGTAACTTCCCTGGACTTCCCTCACCTTTGAAGCCCTGAAAAGTGGATAAAAGAGAGGCAAGAGATTGAGTGGGAGGGCTCGGTTTTGGAGACACACTGGTGCTCCAATTACCCCCTAGCCGGAATAAATCCTCTTCCTCTAATCAACTGGTGCCTGGAGTCTTCTGTCTCCATCAGTTTCCTGCTACCAGATGAGAGATAGTGGGGTATGCATGAAGTTTGCAGTCATAAACTAAAAATGAAGTAAGTCAGCAGGCTTATCCAAGTAAAGGCTTGGATTACTGATTTTTTTTTTCCTTGTAATCTCCCTCCTCCCAACAAAAAAGAAAAAAAAAACACAAACATTTTCGGGCATTTGTGTGCAGGTATAATTGCTAAACATGGGGTTTAGCATTTAGGGTTAGGGAAGGAAGATTAAGGGACGTGAAAGTGAAAGGGAGGTGGCCGTGTGCAAATCAGAGATCTCAGTCAACCTTGTGGAAAGGAAAGTGGGCCTGGGGCAGGCTCAGGACACAGAAAGTACAACTGTTTGCCTGCGTCTGAGTCTCAGGGGTCTGAAGCTTGGCTGACTCGGCACCTGTGTGGGAGTCAGGTTTATACTGCAGTTGAGGCCAGGGGTTTCTGGGGGGCCTGTTGACCAGCGCCCAGGACCCTCAGAACCCACATGCACAGACACATCCCACCAATGGCTCACAGTCGCCTGGTGGTTTATAGGGTGTCTGGCCCCTGGCAGGTCCTGCTGGACCAGAGTCCAGATGGCCCCTCCAGGGGTCACAGAGTGCCCCACTGATAACTTGAGGCTGAGAATGGAATGCTTAGTAATTAACGGTTAGTATCACCTGAGTCCTGCCCAGGTATAGATGGCAATCACTGAAGCAACCAAGGAAAGGCAAAGTTTACACCCTAATTTGTGAAGTGCGTGTTGTAATCACAGGATGAGCAATCTCATGACCGTCACATCATGATCACGATGTGTTGTGACTTTCTCTCTTTTGTTTCCCCTATTTTTTGTTTTGATTGTTAATGATCGCTTGGGGCACCTGGCTTTGAATTATGAATATTAATTTTATGTTTTATATTGTCAATGTAATTCATGGTTTTGGATGGAGTGAAGACACCACTGGGAGAGTAGATGGCGGCTGGACACCATTGGCAATGGTGCCCACCTCGCAGGGCTCCCCTCGGAATCTCCCCTGAGATAATGAGTTTGAGTCTCTTCCGTGTCTCGTGTCAGCGCTCCTCAGTGTAATCCCGGGAAAGGTTGTGGGGATCCACCCCCCACAAACGCCTGAAGACAGGCTTTGGGAGGAGAAGGGTGAGCCCTGGGGTAGTTCTCCCTGTCAGAAGAGCAGCAGGACAGGCCAGGGCTGCACAGAGACAGGGACACAACTGGACACAAGTGTCCAGCACTCATGGAAGAGAACATAAACAGAGTCGAGGAGGCCCAGGAACTAAGATGCTGGGGTGCAGCTGGTCTGGGGGTGACCGACTCGCCCGGGGCCTGGGAACAGTGGGGGTCCCCCTGGTAGGGTCATCCTCTCTGTGCTCCCAGAGAAAATAATATTTTCAGGCATGAGTGGGGAACAGTTGTCTGGGAGAGGGAATAAAGGTTAGGGCTATAACATCTCCCGCTCCAAGGTCACACAGGGCACAAGGGAGGAAAAATCCAGGCAGGACTTGAGGGGGCAAAGGGTTCACAGTGACCTGGTGGGACATTCAGGGGTGGCTCTCGGAGTAGAGCGTGACAGGCGTGCAGTGTGCGGGGAACCGCAGCCCCCAGTGGTCCAGGGCTGGGGCGTTGGGCTGCAGGCTGTGGAGAGCCACAGGGACTTGAGGGCTAGTGGAGGCGGAGCAGGGTCTGATGTGAGTCCCAAAAGGTGTGTGAGGCAGGAAATGAGGGGAGCTGAGGACAGCAGACTCCACAGGGCAGAGGAGGAGGGAGAGGGTGGAGGGGACAGGAAGACTGGCCCAGCTTTGGGTCCTGAGCAAGGTGGGATCCGACTCCAGAGAGTGTGGACAGAGGCTTCCAGGAAGGAGTTTGGGTTCATGGTGAAGGGTGGGGACAGACACAGTGTTACCTCTGCGGAGCCAGTGAACTTGAATGTGCAGCGACAGCACCGCCATCTCTGCACTAGCGGAGCAGAAACGGGTAAACTAAGACGTAAAGGCAAAATAATGTTTACGCTGCTTTGGCAAGTGAGTACGCCTTTTGAAATACCTGGCTTTGAACTTCAAATTTTTAGACCTAATTTATAATCTTCTAAAATTATTTTGATCTGTAAAGGGAAGGAGAAGAGGCAGAAAATGTGAAGCGAGGTGGAATAAACCAGAGGCAAATCATTTTTATTTTTTAAGATATGTGAGCAGAGGGGAAAACGCTCCTTTCATGCTTAGCTGGATAGCTTTCTCTGTTCAAATGTCTGGCAATCCGCTGAACCAGGGAACTGCAAACCTCACTTCAGGGACGTGAGTCGGGAAGCAAAAGCTCAAACTAAGTCAGAACAATCACAGCTAAAATGAGCCAAAATATTTACACTTAAAAATAGAAGGCTCCCAACTCCAAGTTTTAAGTACCCCCTTTTATAATGCAGTTTGCACATTTTTGCAATGCTGAAAAGGGCAAAGTTAATGTGAATTTAATACAACTATTTTTCATTATAAATGCATAAAACAAATTCTCCCAGAAAGCCTACAAATCTAAAAACTTATTTTGAGCTTATACTTCTGCTACTTTGAAGTAGCAGCTTAATCATGTGGGCTTACTTTTTAAAAAGTATCTCCTATTGCAAATAGCACCTTTACCTGTTTGTAAACTGATGTATGACCCACTGAAAATGAATTCTGGTCAGCAGGAGCTTTTTATTTGGGGTACTTTTAAAGCTACTTAACTTTTTACAGAATTAAAATTAGAAATGACGTCACTATGACCATGTTTTCTTAAATATCCACAATTTATCAATATTTGGTCCTATTAACAAAACACATTTTATTCATGTGAAGCAGCAACAGTGAAACTGAAGCGGAGTTAACCTGAAGTCAGAGTGGGCGCCGCACTGCAGGGTGGAAGGGATTCGTTCACAGATCATTCATGAAAGGGGAAACAGGTAAATTCCACAACGTGGTAGGAATTATGTCTGGTTCAAAACAGCCGTGGAGTGTGTCTGGTGAATGCCCTCCTCTACACGAACCCATTAAGCCTTCCTTGTTCAAATCTCCAAGCTGCGATATGGGAATGGAACAAAGTTTATTCTCAGCATAAAGCCATTAGGACGTGATCAATCCAGGATAAAGACATGATAAAAAGAAAGCAGGAGCACCATTTTGGGTAAAATAAAATGTAGAAGAGATCAAAGCTGGGCCTTCGACTGGGTGGTGATTCTCCAGCCCAGATAATGTCACCTGCCCACCCTCTTCATGTGCTGCTGTGAATGTGCAGTGCAGGCACTTAGGAAAGTATATGGCATTCTAGTGACCTATGATTTTCTTTTTATTCTCTTTATTAGTCTATTTGATGTTCTACTCCCAGCTGGGGTTCTTGTGTTTGGCATTGTGTTTGGGACTGAGGTAGAACTGAGTTCTAACAGGACTGAGGACTATTTCGAGAACATAAAGCCCTGTATGAGCAGACTCAAGGGACACTTTGGTGTCCTGGCTTAGCTGACCTGTGATTTATATCCAGAGACCTTTGTCGACTATGCTCTCGGGAGACAGTGGGTTTTGTGACAAGAGTGGAGATTTAGGTTGAAGAATAGGGTCTTGAAGTCCTGTTGGATTTCTGCTCTTCCCCTCAGTGTAGGCCCTTAACACAGCCGAGGATGGCTTTCTCAGGTTCAATAAGGAAAATAATGTCATCCTGTCTTGGCTCGTGTGAGGATCAGCTGAGGTAACGTGACATAAATAAAAATGCAACTGCATTCTGAATTGGGAAATGATAATGGCAAGCACTGCACTAACCTGTTGTGAAGTTGGTCCTGCTTAAAGGTTGATAAAATGACCATAATATTTTGGAGTTTTGTCCTGTTCAATACACATTGATACATTAGTATTAAAGAGATTTTAAATAATTATAATGAATTCTTGTCTGTTAAAACGTGGGGAAATAAACAAAAATGGGAACTGCTTTCCTTCCTTCTTATGTGTTTATGTAGGAAAACATTCTAAGATTCAGCAAGATCCACACAAATTACCATGCTATGCATTTCATCACCTGTAAATCAGCATTGCCGCCAACTATTCCTAGATTTCTAAATCTTGCTCTAATTTAGCATTGTTTATCATTACTTTTAGATCAGTCTCTCATTGAGATTCAGCCCACAAGATGGTGAGCTAATGTATGAAGTAATCTGAATTAGTGTAGAAAAACATTATTGATGTTCATTGTTCAGGTATGAATGATTTCCCAAAATAAAGACATCTGCTACTCTCTTTACTTGGTAATTGTGTAAGTCTGTAGAGCGGTCATGTTGCTTGGCATAATTTTGATATCCGATTCTCAAACATGACTATTTCTCCCAGATGTTTGCTGATTATCAGCGGGGTACCATAGCCCATCTTTTATAGACACTCCACCAGAAAGGAGAGAGAGATGAAGATAAACAGGGCATTTTGTTACTCAAATACCTGAACGTTTTGGCAGACTTTTCAATTGCTTGAATTATGACTCATTTTTCAACACAAAATTGAAAGATAAGTTAGATTGGTAGGGATATATGTACAAATACTGAAAATATAACTTAAATAGCATTGGTGAGCAGGAAAACTGTTATTATTTTACCAGAATTTTGAAATTTCCTTGGAAATAGGAATTTCTTCTATTTTTCTTTTTTTTTTGTATTTAAAATATTGGGTTTGTTTTTAATCACTAATAAATGAAAACGTAAAGAATCCTCATCTCAGCCTCTCTGCACCTGCTCTGAAGTGCAGGCCAGCCAGACACAAGCACACCGCACGGGTGCAACCATCTTCTGACTGCTAGATAGAGCAAGTCCTGTCAGTAAAGTGGAATCTAAGGAGTGTGGGCAACAAGGCGCCTCCTCTGATACAGGTCAGTCTTTATTTAGCATGTCTCTGAGGTTGTGCAAACCCACGGAGATGGATGATTGATATTTTTTCAGAACCTCTGAAAAATACAACATTTTATTTTACATAATTTTTCTGCAAATATATGCTTTTAAAATATTCATAAAATGAGTCACCAAAATACGGCAATCTTTGGGACTTAATTAAACCGAATAGCTTCTGTACAGCTAAGAGACAACAAAGCAAATAGACGGTCTTCAGAACAGGAAAAGATATTTCCAATATTATGAATTGGACAAAAGCTTGATAACTAGGATCTACAGAGAACTCAGACTTATCAACATAAAAAGACCCAACAATCCCATATATCACTGGGCAAGAGACATGAATATAATAGAACCCTCTCTAAAGAAGACAGACAAATGGCTACAAACATATGAAAAAAATGCTCATTTTCCCTAATCGTCAGAGAAATGCAAATCAAAACCACCCCTGAGATATCACCTAACCCCAGTGGCAATGGCCCAAGGCCTCAAAGCTGCAGATGCTGGCATGGATGTGGATAAAAGGGAACACTCTTACACTGCTGATGGGTCTACAAACTAATACAACCTTTTGGGAAGGAATATGGAGAATCCTCAAAGAACTCAAATTGGACCTCCCATTTGATCCTGCAATCCCATTACTAGGCATTTACCCAGAAGAAAATAAATCCTTTTATGATAAGGACATTTACACTAGACTCAATTTATCACAGCTCAATTCGCAATTGCCAAAATGTGGAAACAGCCTAATTGCCCATCAACCCAGGAATGGATTAACAAGCTGTAGTGTATGTACACCATGGAATATTATTCAGCCATAAAGAGGATGGGGACTTTACCACTTTTGTATTAACCTGGATGGAGGTGGAACACATTCTTCTCAGTAAATTATGACAAGAATAAGAATCCAATGTACTCAATTCTAATATGAAGGCAATAGATGAGCTAATACAAGGTGGGGGGGCAGGGGAATGAGGCAGGAGGGGGATGGGGGACATGGTGTATGGCACACTTCTTGGGGTGGGACACAATTATAAGAGGGACTTTACCTAATAAATGCAATCAGTGTAACCTAATTTTTGTACCCTCAATGAATCCCAAATCTCTAAGAAAAAAATAAATAAATTCAAGTTTGCTGGCCACCTACACTGATTTCCTGCCCACTCACTTATGGTTGTGCTTTCCAAGGAGTGATGAGTTACATTATTTTTTGCCACCTTTTAAAAATAGATTTAATTTTATTTTTGATAGGAATTTATGTGGGAGTGGTAAAATATATCCAATAATATTATAGTATAAATGATGACATGACTGTTAGCAGGTGAAAGTAATGCATGCACACATTAGGACTCCCAGAAGAAAGTCTTCTTCCTCACAGTGCACCTGTACAGGGTCACGCTGACACCCCAGCACACACACGTCTGCATCAAGCCAAAGGAAAACAATGTTCTCTGCTTTTCAGATATTTTTTCTAACACAAGAATAATGCACACAACTATGTGACCATTATCACCTAGAGAATGTCTGGTGCCAAACACACTGTCTGCTGACTTTATCTCCTGCTGATGTAGTTTCAACTCCTCTCCATAATATTTCGTCTCATCCTTTTAAAGACTTTAACGATATTCCATATTAAGCTATTATGAGGTATACAATTTCCTAAAATCTGTTTCACTCTTGATGGGCATGTTTGTGGCTTATTTCTTTTCACATTTACAAGCAATGCCCTATGGATTCCCTTGCTTACAGGTCTTGGAATCTTTTTAAGATATATCCATAATTTAATTCCTAAGACTGCTCATCAAAGATTAATGTGCACTTTAAATGTAGTTATCTATTAGGAATTGTTCTCTGAGATCTTGGTCCAATTTACTCTCTCTCCTGAGGTGCACAGGAATTGTATTTTCTCCACAAATCACAAAGAATGCCTGGCAATTGATAAGCAATTGGTACTAATTTATTATCTATATATGAACATTTTTTCAAAGTTTACCTTCTTTCTCTATGCTTTTTGGGTGTTTTCCCATTTTCTTTGTGAACGGTCAGTCCATAAAAATTGCCTGTTTCTCGCTTGGCCTTTTGCTTTTTGGGTTTCTTGAAAATATGACTTTGCTTGAATTATTTGTCAGTAGAGAGATTGAAGTTCGTCACACAAATTATGCAATTCATATTATTTACAAATTTTTCCCTAGCAAATATTTTAGCACATCATCATTCTGGGAAGTATGGAGAAAACATATTAATGTGTAATTTCCTAGAATAATAAGAATAATTCATGGCTGATAATGGGTACTTAATAGAGCTTAGATATTATTAATGTTGGTATTAATAAAATGAAGAAATATATCTGTTCTTTATATGTTATCTGTTTTCATTTTTAAATTAATGTTCTATACACTTGGATTAATGTGTTAAGGTTATTTTTTGTGAGCAAATAAACGCAGCAGCATTTTTTGATACATTTTCTAACCCTCACTGATAGTCCTGAGAATATTCTAAACATCCACACAGGACACTGGCAACCCTTATTCACCATGATGTGCTTCAGGGGCCTTTGAAAAAATGGTAGAAAATTATGTCTTTATACTCATAGCCTGCGACTGAAATTTAGCATTCTTCAAATATAAATGTGGGCAAACATATCAGAGCGGCGGTCGCAGTGTCTGATTGTGTGACCAAGGGAGACTAGATTTTTCACATCATGTCATCATTATTGTAGGCGTCTAGAAATAGCTCTTCATATATAACTAAAAATTACTGCAGTAATTATTGAACAAGTTGCTATGTCTTATTTAGAGAATTTTTGACAGAGAACTATAGGCTGGGTGTGGTGGCTCACTCCTGTAGGGTTACACTAACACTCTGGAAGGCTGAGGTCGGTAGATTGCCTGAGCTCAGGAGTTTGAGACCAGCCTGAGCATGAGTGAGATCCCAGGAGACCCCGGTCTCTGAAAGCAGCCAGGTGTTGTGGCAGGTGCCTGTAATTCCCACCTACTTGGGAGGCTGAGGGAAGAGAATCGCTTAAGCCCAGGAGTTTGACGCTGCTGTGAGCTATGACACTATGACACTCTACTGAGGGTGACAAAGTGAGACTTTATCTAAAAATATATATATATATATATATATATATATATATAATAGCATATAATTTTAAGGAATATAACAAAAATTATATTTTTGTATTTTATATTTAAAGTTTATATTCTAAGAAGGTGCTTCTTCAGATTTCCAAAGAGGTTTGTGGCACAAAACTGGTTAAGAACTACTCACTTAGTTTGGGACTAGATCAATGGGAACAATTCCAGTTGAGGGATTCATGTCTCATGAATGAGAAAGGCTGACCAAGAGTCAGCAGAGTCAATTTTACGGTACTGGCTATCCTGTTCAAGGAATCTCCTTGGAGAGCTTTGGTTTGGCCACACAGATATGCTCCAAGCTAAAGGCAGAGCATGGATTAAATGGACTCTTATGCTTTCCACAGTCCTAAAGTCCATTACTTACAATTTCGTCCAGGCAGACGGTCAGCTGGTAATTTAGATGATTCAAGTCTGAGTAAGTTATTTCTTTCCTCAGCAAGATCAATTGTTCCCAAAGGGGTGGATTTGCTCAAAGAAATCCTTATATCTAAATGAATTTCTAGACAGATACTACACCAACATTTCTTTAAATTTATATTCAGAGACAAAATAAATATTGTAAGTCTTAAATTTATAAAATTCTAACAAATTCCCAAAACTTGATACTTCACATCTATAGCCTTCAGGCCACATTTAGATATAATTATCAATTTACCTTGATTTTAATTAAAATACTACCTTCCATATCACATTAAAAGGAAATGTCCCTTGGGTCTTGCAAGGAATTTTTTAATTATATTTATTAATATAAATATTATATATATATATTGCAGTTTGGGGTCAGGGCTGGGTTTGAACCCACCACCTCCAGTATATGGGGCCAGTGCCCTACTCCTTTGAGCCACAGGTACCTTTTGGTATTTTTGCTCTCTTGTTCCTCTCCATAAACTCATCCTTATCCAAAATATATCTAGAAATATGTTTCCTGTGTTTACAGGGGTTGAATGTCACACCTTCTAGCCCTGGGGGAAACTGCCTTGGATTGGCATGGATAAGAATTCTTCTTCCGGCGGGCTAATTGCACTGCTTGATACAAGTTCAAGCAATGACAATTCATTTTGTAGTTTATTTTGCAATTTACAGCGCATGCACACCTTACCTCTTTGTTAGCAGCTCATTATATGAATATTAAAATCTATAGGAATTTCCTCTGTGGCCTTGGGTGGATAGGTGAGAAAGAGCTGTTATTATGTTATCTCACTGGCTGGAAAACACATCACTTTCAGGAAAATGAAAAAACTCAAGACATTCAAGTTATCTATGGATGGTTATCTATTATGTTAAATAAGTAACTAATAATTGTGGACAATACGTATATATGTACACACATATATGCAGTCTATAACTAACTATAGTTAGACCATGCAAATGTGACTATACATATTCTAAAAAATAAATAATAACGTAATTGCACATTGCACATGTGTATATGTATGTATACATTATATCATATAAACAATTATCCAATAATTGTGGACTGCATATTGTGTGTGGTGTGAGTTAGTTACAGACTTCACTGGGCTCCCTTCATGTCCAACCCAGCATCTATATTCCCCATTGGTGACAGAAGTCTGATGTCTTCTGTAGCCCTTGAAGGTCATGTGGCTGCAGAACTTTCATCATTGCTGGGTGCTGGGGCCAGGGGGAGGAGAGAGGTTTCCAGTCTGTCTGAGTCGGTGGTGGTGATTCCATTCCTGGTACCATGCTGTCCGGGAATTCAAGCATGAGACGTTTTTCACAGAGCACCATTCTGAAGACTCTTCCTAGTCTCAAGGTGGCATGTGACATAATTAGATCAGAGGAAGCGGGTTCTATTCTAGGTTTGCGGGGGAGGTTTCCCCTCTCTCTGGGAGCAGGAAGGTGGATGCATGTCATCTCCCGCTGCTGTAACAGAAGGGAAGCCAGTCTCTAGACTCCAGTCAAAGCCGGGGACCAGGAGGCACAGCCAACCGGAGGAGCTCCCGGGCACTCATCACACTTCCAAGCCCATCAAACTTCCAATTAATAAGATCATTTTCTTTTGTTTAATCTGACATGAGGCAGGGTTTTTGCAGTGAGCAGCTGGAAGCTCTTTACCGATACGGTTTTCTTACCTCTTAGATGTTAACTTTAGTAATAGCAGAGTGATACTTAAAAAAAAAAAAAACACAACAAAACTGGCATTTCATTTTCAAGGTTAAATTATCCGTCCTATTTCCTACACAAACCTACTAAGGGTTGCCAGCAGGGCACATGCTTTTCTTTCCAGACCTTGACCCTTTTTCGATATTACCATGCGGAACTTTGCTATCAGCCCTGTTCCTGCTATTGCCAGGCCCAGAGCTCTGGGACACCCCAGATTCATCCTCCCCCAATTCCCTTCCTCATTTGGGAATCCTGTGACCTCATCTTGCACATCTAACTCCAACTTTCTCTGTCTTGGTTTTTCAAGACCATCTCTCTTCTCCCTCCCACTGCTTGTAAACTCTACACTTTGATGAGCCAGGGGCTCTGAAGAGACTCCCCCTCTGCTCCCCTAATTCTCATCATATGGTGGTGAATTATGTGGGTTTGGGTATTTTCTAACCTTTAAACTCCAGGAGAGTAAAAATATCTTTGTTTTTTACTTTTAGCATCTAGCACAAAGAATTTGCTCAATATTCTTCTTGAGCTATATTACATGTAAGTACTGTTTGGCACACATTTCGTTCATGAAAAACACATGGGCTTTCTGAACACTCTCAGTTTGCATCTAAACAAATAATTCTGAAAGAGTTGCAAGACTACGATTTAATGTTTACTTTAATGAATACTGGAGGGGGCAAGGTGAGGGGAATGGCTCAGCTGTCAGAGCCTGACGTGGTGGGAGCTGTGGGGGGCTCTTGGATATTCACACACAGGAGATATTTTTATGGGGCTTCTTGTCACACCACCTGATTTGTGTGCTTTTGAAGTTAAGTGCTTAGTGTGTTTTGAATGTAAGGTGGGCAACTGCAGTATAGGCAGGATAAACTTTTTTTTTTTAAATTCCTTCCTTCCTTCTTTCTTTTTCATTCTTCTTTCCTCTTTATTTGTTTTTTTATTAATTATTTTTTATTAAATCACAACTTTGTACATTGATGCATTTATGGGGTTCAGGGTACTATTTCAATATACAATATGAAATGCTTGCATTGAACTGAGTAACACATCCATCACAGTTATACTCATTTCTTAATAGTTTTGAATGTACTATTGCATCATGCACATCAGGTGTGGGCGTCCTGCTTTATTTGATTATCAATAGCCTTCCTTTATAAAGTGGCTTTGAAGACTTTTCATATTTTCTCACTTTTATGTTGGGAATAGACTGCATATGTGTCTGGGCTGCCCTGTCCAGGGGCTCCTTCACATGCAGCCCCGGCTGCCCTGTCCAGGGGCTCCTTCACATGCAGCCCTGGCTGCCCTGTCCAGGGGTCCTGGACGCATGGCCTGTTCCTTCTCTATTCTCCAGTTGCTCTCCTCATGAAGATTGATCTTCAGGCACACTCATCACTTCTTTTGCATGTTACAATCCAGTACTGGCATCACAAAACTAATACCTGGAAATTAAAGACACTACGAAATCAAGTCCACAGTGGATGAACAGTAGATTTCAAGTCAGAAGACAGAAGTCTGTGTGGTGATTCATAAATGCTTTCTGATATGACACAATACAATACAAGCTGAATGTAAAATCACTTTGAAAATTAAACTGATATTCACATCACGGCATGGCTACTTATCTACAGTAAAAATTATTTCACACTTTTCCTATAATAGAACACAGGCCATATTATACTGACCTACCTTTGTGAGGTAATTTAATTTCCATTTCATTTAAGGTGGGGTTTTGTGGAGAGATTCAGAACGCAGACTGCCAGGTTTTTCTGCTTACCAGCAACATCAATTTGTGGATAAGCAGAAAAGCTGGTCAGTCCCCGAGGCTCAGTCCCCTCATCTGAACTCGGAGATGATGATAATAGTTAACAACTCACTAGGATACCGCGGCGGTGCAAGAGTGAGTGCAGGTGACGCGCCAGAACAAGGCCTGGAACACATTAACTGCCTGCGAGTATTTTAACTGAGAATACTAATATCTGTTCCTCCTGCTGGACCGTGAGCTCTAAGACAGAAGGGATCATTTCTATTTAATTTATCTTAGGGTTCCTATCGCCTAGTCCAGGGTCTGGTAATCAGCGGATATTCCAGGTCAATTTGAAGCATAAACAAGTGGTGTGCAGTGAGGATCCCCACCAGGCAAGGTGGGGCTGGTGGGCACCTAATTTTCCATATGCCTGAGGCTGAAGAGGGATAGGAGTCTTTTTCTAAGCCAGGGAATTTAGGGAAAAAGGCAACTGAATTATTGTATTTAGAGCAAGAGGGGCTCTAACATCTCAACACAGGCATACAGTAGCTACAGATAATTAGTATCCAATACAGGAAATATATCATCAAAAAGCAGATGAATAATGATTGAGCACTCACTACGTACTGTGTCTTCTGCTAAGTACCTTACATAGATTACTTCCTTTAGCACTCACAGAACCCAGGGGTGCAGGGACTACCATCACCTGCATTTTCTAGTTTGTTGAGTCTTGGAGAAGTGACATGACTTGTCCGGGACAAAATTCTAATCAGGGGTACAGATGAGATCTTATCTAGGTGGCTACTTCATAGGCAAAACTCCTGACTGCTACGCAAAAGTCATGTGTTTATTTCCTGTGCATTTTCTCCTGACTTTCTCCTACTGAAAAGCCCTTATTTTTAGTGGCTCCACCAACAAAAGGTTGCAATGTAGTAAATATCGGCTACCCTTCAGATGTTCTAGCTATCACCGAAATATCCCAATTACTTACGTAAGAGGCATTTCCACCCTCAAAGGATGGTGGTTTAACATTAGAATTCCTCCATCCTCAAAGCTCCCTTGCTGCATTGATCAGACAATCTCTCTACCATTAGAAGATTAAGCAGGTATAAGTATTTAATTGGAAAACATCAAAGAAAAAAGTTTCTGAGGACTTCATCAATCTCTTAACACTAGACTAACAAGCCCTTTTTACTTTTTTTTAAAAGAAAAAAAAAACTTCCTGAAATAAACAAAGTGTGTGCTTTGTGTTTTTGTTGTTAATTATTTTTCCAAATATTTTTAAAGCAGGGGATAGGATTAAACTTGCCTGCGCATTTTAAATGGGGATAAAGCCTCTATCGCCCGGGCCTTCTGAGTTGGTGTCCTCTCTGGAGAAACTGACTTACATCCAAAACGTTTTATTTATCTGGCACTCAGTTCTAGTGTTTTTATCAGTTACTTCTCTGCTTTAAACATACACACACACACCCTTCTTGTACAAAGAATTTTCTAAAAATTGAATTTTCAATTATATAAAAATAACTATTATTAGGTTCATTGAGAAAGAGTTAAAATTTTCACATAACAGTAATTTACCACTAACTTTTCACTCATGTATTTCTTCCCTCAGAAACTTCGAGTCTTTTGATTTGTTAATTTTTATAAAGTTTATTATTAATAATAATACTGTGCTCTTATCTCCCCTTTTCTTTTAGGAATCCCACTTTTTGTATTTTTCAGTTATTTAAACTGAGTAATATAAAACTGAAATATGAACTCAGTTTTCCTGACTTGAATTTCTTTACCCTTAACATTATTATTTTTCCACAAAAAAGCAGTTTTTACAACTTTTTAATTTTGAAAGAATTACGGCTCCATTGAGGGTGTGTGTGTGTGAAAGTAGCACATAGAGGCTCAGATACTCTTCACTCAACTTCTGCTAAGGCTAACAAAGAAGTAAAGTTTAGCATTTCACGTTATTTATCATTTCATTGTTCTGGAAGTTTATTCCTCAGTTTCCTGACTTTTAGGCAAGTTATAAATACAGTACCAGAGGACGTATATGTGAATGTGATGTGGTAATAAAAAATATTTTTAAAGGTATCTAATTAAAATATATCCTGCAGTTCTTCCAAATATAACTCTAATTAAAGCCTATGCAAGTTGTAGACACACGAGGCTTTCAGATGCACGAGGCACTTTAAAAAGTGCAGCTGTTTTATCCTGAAAAGTAGCTCCTACTTCAATGTATTATCACAATGGAAAAGAAATTGTTTCTAGCTGGCTTTGGCTGAGTAAACCTAATCAAGACCAGTGCAGCTTTAGAATCGGAGCTGCGAGGTCAGTTCTGTGCAGCACATCGTAGTTGAGGACAAGGTTTAAGACAGAAAAGTAAGATGCAGAGTGATGGGGCCCTCTGCAACCAACGTAACAAACAAAAGCAACCAGCAGTTACCATGGAAAACGGGATTCAGCAATGAGATTAAACATAGAAATTTGTTTAAGAATTTTTAAAAAAGGAAACAAAATATAACTAGCTTTGACAAGTTAGCACGGCCAGGTAGCCCTCGTCATGGTCCCAGCAGTGCTCCTCCTGTCCCAAGTGTTCTAGGGTGCTGGCTGCCAGCGCTGGCTGTAACTGGTGCGGTACACCCCGACATCCTTCTCTGTTCATTAACGGTGAGAATTTGGGAAGCCCACCCCATCTTCTAAGTCTCATTGTTCTCACCTGGAAAACAGGACTGGGTCTTCTGTGTAGGTTTGTGGTGGGTGGGAAGTGGCCCAGGGAAGCGATCAGTTGCTGTAAATCTCAATGTACCGTGAAGCCGCTGGTCGTGTGTATGTTGTTATACCGTCTTCCATATCCTTTAAAGAGATGCTATTTTTAACTGGATTTTATTCCTAAGGGGCTCTCGACCCTTAAGAGGGTTTTGTTGTCATGGATTCATTTAATTGGATATCATGAAACGATATGCATGTTTAAAAATCATACATTTAACTTGAAAACAAATAAATTTATGCTGGAGTGACATGAATGGGAACAAGGACAAGATAGGTTTAAGTTTGGCCCTTACGGGGTCTCCGTGGGGTTTGTCGGAATCCCTTCCCTGGGGGCTTCCACCTCTTTTTCTGTGAATAACTGCAGAGCCCTCTTCTCCTCCGTCTTTCTTCTTTCTCTCTGATTAGAATTTACAATAGAAATGTGAACTAATACTGAAAGAATGGTTGATTCCCAGGGCATGGAAATCTATCAAATGGCCTAAATTGCCCTGAAATTGGAGATGATATATCTGTCTTTTACTTATCCCGCATTGTGTGTGGGATGTGTTACTTATCCCGCATTCACTAAAAGTTAAATCACTTTCTCTGGTCCCAAATATATGTGAATATTATATCGACCTGGGAATAGTTGGTGGGACTTAAAGATCACAGTGAAGCCATTTTTTTAAACTTTGCTTTAGAAAAAAGTCAAGAGTAGAGTGATAGTATAGCGAGCCCTCCTTGCCTGTCATTCTTACCCTCATTTTATTCCACAATTTTGAATAAAATTGCTTCAAGGCTTTTTTTACATTTGATTCATGTAGCAAATTAAAATTTTAGTGAGTATTTTTAATTGGCAAGTAATATTGTACCTATGTATGGGGTCCAGAATGATATTTTGACACATGTATACAGCCTGTAATGATCAAATCAGGGTGCTTAGCGAATCTATCACCTCAGACATTTACTATTATAGTACCTTGTGTTGGAAACAGTCAAATAGTCTTTTCAATTTCTTTGAAAATATGTACTAATTATTTGTTGTTAACTATGTTCTATTGATCTCATCGTGCTGTAGAGCACTAGAACGGCTCCTCCTTTCTGGGTGTGAGCTGGTATTCACTAGCCAATCTCTCACTATCCCACTTCTTTCTCTACCCTTCCCAGCCTCTAGTAGCCAGTAGTCTACCCTGTACTTCAGTGGAAGCAACTTTTTAAGATAATTTTAAAATGGTATTTTAAAGCAAATACCAGATATTATATCTGCACCCATAAACCAAGGAGCAAATTCAACCTTTATGCCTTGCTATTTAAGAAATACACTTTATAAGGCCATAGTTGCCAGAGCCAGTGATTCTTCCCAGAGAGCTGGTCAAAGTTAATTAAAAACCTTCTAGAAAGGATTCACCTTTCTAGGTGCCATTTAAGAACAATTAAGATTCATGGGAGAATATAAAAACTAAATCAATATTAACGGAGTTTGGGAGAAGTCATTTACAACCCTCATGGATGACTTTAAAGGGTACAAAATTTCAGTGGAGGAAGTTTCTGCAGATGTGGTGGAAATAGCCATTAGAAGTAGAGCCTGAAGATGAGCCTGAATTGCTGAATCTAAGATGAGACTTGAACAAATGCTTGAAGCAAGAGGCCTGCTTGAGCCCAAGAGTTTGAGGTTGCTGGGAGCTGATGACAGAGTCTCAAAAACAAACAAACAAAAAAAACTTGAACAAATTCGAAGTTGCTTCTTTTGATAAGCAAAGAGATGGTTTCTTGAAGTGGAAGCCATTCTTCACGTTGACGATGAGAACACTGCTGAAATGACAGTAAAGGACTTAAAATATTCCATAAACTGAGTTGATAAACCAGTGGCACAACACAAGGGGATTGGCTCTGATCTGAACGCACTCTAACTGTGGTGCAAGCCTATCAGATGCATTGCAAGGCACAGAAAAATCTTTCAGGAAAGAATGAGTCCATAAATGGGCAATTTCACTCTCACTTATTTTAAGAAATTGCCACAGTCACCCATCCGTCAGCAGCCATCAACATTGAACCAGACCTGCCATCAGCAGCAAATTAGGACTCACTGCAGGCTCAGGTGATCATTAGCATTTTTTAGCAATAATGCATTTTAAGGTGTGTACATTTTTTAGAGGTAACAAAATTGCATACTTAACAGATATCATGTAGTATAAACATATTTTTTTATGCCCTGGGAAACCAGAAAGGTTCATATAATGTACTTTATTGTAATATTTGCTTTATTGTTGTGGCCTGGAACTGAACTTGAAATATCTCTGAAGTGTGCCTGTATGTGTATCTCCCTCATTCTGAAATATGCCAATTATTTTATAATTTTGATCATAGTTTATGATTTTTGATCATCTATTAATTATTTGATGTTTTCTCCATCATTTCTAGAACTAAGTTCAAAGTTGTTAGGAAAAATTCAGAAAAATATAGTTATAAATGACAACAGTTTTTACCTTACTAACTTGCTAGTCTTTGTACCTCTCATTAAAAAAAAAAAGTCATATTCGATGAAGTCCTAATTTTTTTTTAAACAGATAGATTTTTTTTAAATAAATATATTAACAGAATAAAAAAAATTCTTAACCTCGTAAAGACTAGTGTAAGTACTGTGAATGTTTAGAGATGATGTTTGTTTCACTTACTAATAATTCATTGCAAACGACCTGAAACATTGTTAGATGATTGAAAGAGACCTTGATTTTATCTTGTTATGTTCAAATAAATTAAAATATTCTTTAAATAATCAGTAATGAAAATCTATACAGAAAACATAGTATCACTAGACTATATTCTCTCCAGTATAATTTTTGTTATGTATTATAAAAACTGATGGTATTCCAAATGTGGTCACAATAATCTCCATAGAAATAAAAGTTTGTTTTTCTTTAATGCTGTGCCCTGTGGCCAGGACAGCATCTGGTACTGAGCAGGTGCTATAAAACTTTCCTCGGAATGAATAATTTTTTTTTTTTTTTTTTTTTGCAGTTTTGGCTGGGACTGGGTTTGATCCTGCCACCTCCGGCATACGGGGCTGGCACCCTACTCCTGTGAGCGACAGGTGCCACCTGGAATGAATAAATCTTAATGTAAATACGTAAGTTGCTTGAGTTGAGATGGAGAGAATTCAGTCATGTAAAAATACCTTTATGTGGCAGCACTGCCAGAATTTTTAATAGATATTGGAAGTGAAAGGTGAATAAAAAGGAACAACAACAAAAAAGTTTTTAAATCTGATTTTTGTGACTAGGTTGATAGGCACGTTAACTGAAATGGAAAATAGATTTGATACATTTGGCTTTAAAAAAAGAGGGAAGCATGCAAGTGTTAAAGATAATTATAAAATAAAATATGGCTTTTGGGACCCCAAGGCAAGATTTTGATTTATATTACAGACTGGAGCATTCTAGTTCCTACGAATAGTATTTTAGTCCAGCAGAATTGATGGAATCTGCTCATCATGAGTGTATCTAAAAAGAGAAAGAGAGAAAACTCTCTCTAAGACTCCTAGAGATTAAATTAAAAGTGTGGATTTTCTTCATTTGGGCGAGCTAAAGGGAATATTTAGATTTTCTCCATCAGGAATACTGAAGTTGTCTGTGGATAGAATTTATAAGACCTGTAAACTTACAATGGGGAGAGGAATGACATATTTATACTCACTTTTAACTGACAGACATCCTTTCTTTCAATTGTGTATACAACAAACCACAAAAGAATTAGGATTGTCTGTGTGTACTACCTATAAAAATCACAGATATTTTCATATTACGCTGTAGGCTTTTGAAATAATGTTTACACTCACCACTACTCTAAAATTCAGGTATTATTTTCAGGCTACAAAATTCAGGTATTATTTTCAGGCTATGAATTTTGATGACAAGTCCGCAACCTTGGGGTTTATTTGTAAAGCAGTAACAGCTGCTACCTTGAGAATTAAAGAAAAAGGTCCCTGCTTGACATGCACATGCCCTGGAGAAGGTTTCTGCGTTCAGAGGCTGAACTGCTTTTGCTCTCAAGCCAAGTGTCTATTACCCAAGACAGACTTGGGATGGTGTGTGCAGCCAGCACTGTCCTGCCAAGCAGTTCTGGATCAAGTTTTTCCCCTGCTCTCACTTCACCAAAGCTGCTCCCTTAGGGTCTCGTCTCAGCTTGAAAGTGCAAGTTCATTGATGTGACTACTTGTCCCTCACCCCTCCTGAGTTAGCAAGACACCACAGGGCACCAGCTGTGTGTGACTGTGCTCTATCTTGTATCTCAGAATATAGTGCAGTATCAGAATTAAAAATAGACATGCAAGTTAAGAAAATTAAATTTATTTGGTAAATTAGTAAATAACTCATCATTCACCCCCCTCAGACAAAGAAAGAGAAAACCTAAGCCAACTAAAGAACAATATTTGCAGCTTCAAAAGGGACCAAAATATACTCAGGAAAATTCACTGAAGAAGAAGAACCAATTATATAAACCACATGCACATGTTTGTATACGTGTGTGTGGTCCCTAACAGAAAGGAAGACAAATTTTGAGGATGCAAGTGGTTTTTCTTATGTCATTTTTCTCAGAGGAATAGAGAATTACTATCACTGGGTCAAAGCATCAAAATCAGTGTTTCTCAGCTATTTGTAATCCAGACTCCCTTTGACTAACATCAAATCAAATACCCTCCCTTCCCCAGTTGATAATCATTGATTTCAAGTATTTCCATAGCCAATAAAAAATTTAAGATTTCTGTTGCGTATGAATCAGTTTCACTTTTTACTTTTCAAATAATAGACTTCATAAAACTGACAAAAAATATTCACTCTACCCTTTCCATCTCTAATTCCAACGTGACCCTTGTTAACAAAAACTTCTCTGAATAGCACCATAAAAACACAGAGAAGAGCATTTCGGTAACGGTGAGCGTTTGAGGACTCTCAACTGGTTGAAAGGTGAGTAATAATCAATGATAAACAAAGGCATTTATTACCATCTCCAGGCTTTATTTTTCATAACTATAAATTAAGGAGGTATCGGGACATGATTTCAAGAGACTCTAAGACACCGTTCTCCAAATAAAAGTTATTATATAAGTATGCATATAGATGTGTGTTTATGTATATACACATACACATAATTACTCACAAGGTAATTGAAATTATATATGGCAGGCATTTCTCAATGCGTGGACTTTTAAAATGCCAAAATGCATTGCCAACACACGTTATCAATTCTTTCTGTTTGAATATCCTGAAAAAGAATGCAAACAAATACTTTTAGCCTAAATGGAATTCTAAAGATGAGCTGGAGCATATTATCTCAAAACCCATACACTGCTGCAAAATTTAAGAAGTTATTGTTTCTTTACTTAAAATTTATAGAGCTTTATCACCAATCTTTCAGGCTTGCTACAAAAGTTGGGGGGAAAAAAGCCAGCAAAAGAAATACCACTCACCTTTGCTATTAATAATGGTAAAGATAGCTGTTCATATTTAAATGAAGTATTATGAGCTACAAAGTAAATTGCTCCTCAAGAGCAATGTAAAACTTTATAACTCTATCATGTTTAGAATCTTATTACTAGGAGAAGTCAATTTATAAATAGTAGCTAAGAATACCTTCTGGAGTCCACAGAGCCTACACTTCTCTTATGATTTTTAAAAAATGCATCCTTTGCCTTTCATTTTGTTTATAAAATTTCTTGTCAATAAAAACATTTCATGCTATTCTTATTTACCAGTCTTCTTACTTATATTTTTATGGTCCTGCATTTGTTTTTATGAAGATGTTAAGGTAATATTTTCAAAATTTTAACTAATGGTTACTGCTTCCTTAGTGTTAGTTAGCGCTCTACTTATGATGCTAACTAGGATACAACCATTTCCAGCGTAATTCTGGAACTTAATGCTTAGAAAGGGCTATTGTTGCACCAATAAGAACTATTCTAGGAATGTGAAGGATACATTTATTTTGTTTTCATTTTTAAAGATAGCTATATTAATGGCTTTTTAAATGTATACATTGATGCTTTTATGGGGTACAATGTGCTGATTTCATTAGAATTAGGAACACTTACATCACACTGGTTAATACATACCTCATCTTGTTTACTTAATTATTGTGTTAAACATTTATACTCTATACTAATAGATCCAACACGTACCCTTGCATTATGCACCATAGGTGTGATCCCACCATTCACCCTCCCTCGATCTGACCTCCCCCCTCCCCTCCCATCTCCCCTCCCTCATTCACCCTGGGCCGTAGTTGTGATCTATTCTTCATATGAAATTGTAAGTGATTGTAAATTGGTTTCATAATAGTACTGAGTACATTGGATATTTTTTCTTCCATTCCTGAGATACTTGACTAAGTAAAATATGTTCCAGTTCCATCAATGTAAACATAAAAGAGGTAAAGTCTCCATATTTTCTTAAGGCTGCATAATATTCCATGGTGTACTCATGGCTGGGAAGAATCAACATTGTTAAAATGTCCATATTACCCAAAGTAACTTACACATTTAATGCAATCCCTATCAAAGCATCACCATCATATTTTAAAGATCTGGAAAAAATAGTATTTCATTTTATATAGAACCAGAAAAAAACCTCAAATAGCCAAGACATTGCTCAGAAATAAAAACAATTTATTGTAGGAGGAATTATGCTACCAGACTTCAAACTATCCTGTAAATCTATAGTGATGAAAATAGCATGGTACTGGCACAAAAACAGAGAGGTAGATGTATGGAACAGAATTGTGAACCAAGAGATGAGCCCAGATACTTACCATCACTTGATCTTTGATAAGCCCATCAAAAATATAAATTTGGAGAAAGAGTCCCTATTTAACAAATGGTGCTGGGAGAATTGGCTGGTGACTTGTAGAAGACTGAAATTGGACCCACACTTTTCACCATTAAAAAAAATTGACTCTCACTGGATAAAAGATCTGAAACTATAAAGATTCTTGGAGAGAGTGCAGGAGAAACACTTGAAGAAATTGGCCTAGGAGAATACTTTATGAGGAAGACCCCCCCCCCCACCGGGCAATTGAAGCAACACCAAAAATACATTACTGGGATCTCATCAAACTAAAAAGCTTCTACACTGCCAAGAACCCAGTAAGTAAAGCAAGTAGACTTCCCTCAGAATGGGAGAGGATATTTGCAGGTTATGTTT
>CAUYTI010057736.1:0-14315 GCA_963575145.1 Galago senegalensis
TTTTTTTTGAGACAGAGCCTCAAGCTATCACCCTGGGTAGATTGCCATGGCATTACAGCTCACAGCAACCTCCAACTCCTGGGCTCAAGCGAGTCTCTTGCCTCCGCCTCCCAAGTAGCTGGGACCACAGGCGCCCACCACAACGCCCGGCTATTTTTTTTTTTTGGTTGCAGCCGTCATTGTTGTTTGGCGGGTCCGGGCTGGGGATTCAAACCCACCACCTTAGGTGTACGTGGCTAGCGCCTTAGCCGGTTGAGCTATAGGCGCTGAGCTGAAAAGAGCTCTTATAAATGCTGGTGGAAATATAAATGGTACCACAGCTTTTGAAAACGATTTAAGCAGTTTCTTAAAATATTTAAGAACACACTCACAATATAACACATACACTAATGAGATAAAAAATGTATGTCCCCACAAGGGCATCTAGAAATGATATACTCAACAACTAAAATTTCTAGACAACACAAATAATGTTCAAGTTGAATAAACAACAAGCGATATGTTCTCCCAGAGAAAAAAGGAAGAAAGGGAGGCAGGGAGGGAAACTACTGATACATATAGCAACAGATCCATCTCAAAGTGTTATGTGGAGTGAGAGAAGTAATAGAGAAAAGAGTACATGTTATTTAAAATTTTTTAATTTATAATCTCTAATCTTTACAACCTCTAATCCTATAAGCTATATATTATTATTTTTATTTTATATAGAATATTAAATGACTTAATCAAGGTCCTAAAGCTTAAAAAAATTGCACAAGCAATGCAACATTAGTCTGACTTTAAAGAAGCATGTGGGTTTTGGGGTTTTTGAGACCAAGTTTTACTACGTCACCCTCGGTAGAGTGCCATGGCATCACAGTTCATAGGAACCTCAAACTCTTGGGTTTAAGTGATCTTCCTACATCAGCCTTCCAAGTAGCTGGGATTACAGGCACCCACCACAATGCCCGGCTATTTTTTAGAGACGAGGTCACACTCTGGCTCATCTCGACACTGCGCTCAGGCAATCCACCTGTCTCAGCCTCCCAAGTGCTGGGATTATAACCATGAGCCATTTTACCAAGAAAGCATGTGTTCTTTTATGAAAGCAGGCTGCTTCTTCTGGTAAATAAGAGGCTAAAGAATGGAAGAAGAAAAAGTGATAAGTGGTAAATGAGTGGGCAGGTACAAGAGAATTTGAGGGGAGAGACTTGGCAGATGATTAGGAATTATATGGTAATTATGTTATTAAATGTTATGATTAGAGCAGACTGGTTGAGGGTTTGCAGCTATGTTTTTCCTTTCAAGCCTACTCCTCTACAAAGAGCAGAATAGGCTAAGTTGTTCTAAAGGAGCCTCCTACTCTTAGTTATGAGGATTGATAAAGCCATTTTAACCAACTGCAGGTAGAGAATTCACTATGAAACTTGTACTTAAAAACCTAGCTGGTGACAGCAGGCATAGATTTCAAGAAGGAACAATGGGGTCGAAGTATAACTACCAGGACAAAGTAGAAGAGGATAGAGCTCATTGAAAGATGAGAGAAATAACTATAAACATATGACTATTAACTCAGCTGCTTATATTCTAACATATGACAAATACCCTAAGAAAGTCCAGTTAGCACTATGGTTTGGCACTGTTAAATACAAAGAAGTGATACTATCAAGTGGTAAAGGGCACTGGCTTTAGAGTTTGGGAAAGTGTCCAAGATGGGCTTCTACTAGTTGTGTGGTCTTAGGCAAGTTCTGTAACCTCTCAGAGTATCAGTTTCCTTAGCTGTTAAATGAGATGATAATATCTATCCTGATAGATTCTGACAATCTTTTCAGATAGCCCAAAGTTGTAAGAGCATCCGAATCACAGAAAGCACTTAGCAAACATTAGTTGTTACTACTCATTTATACAATTTTTTTTTTTTTTTGAGACAGTCTCACTATGTCCCCCTCAGTAGAGTGCCATGGTATTACAGCTCACAGTAACCTCAAACTCTTGGGCTCAAGTGATTCTCTTGCCTCAGCCTCCCAAGTAGCTGGGACTACAGGCACCTGCCACAATGCCCAGCTATTTACTTGTTGCAGTTGTCATTATTGTTTAGCAGGCCCAGGTTGGGGTCAAACCTGCCATCCTCAGTGGATGTGGCTGGCGCCCTAACCACTGAGCTATGGGCACTGAGCCTAACTTTTTATTTTTTATATTTTTTCTTTTCTTAAACTTTTTTCTTCTTTTTAAACCTTCAGCTCATTTATATAATTCTCATTAATATTCTTCCAGATTTATTTCCTATCCTTATCCAAAGACTTAATTAACCCTATCCTTAGAAACAGCACACATCAAACAGCCTATAATTTGGTTTAAGGTCTTAGTCTTAAGTGGTTTCCATACTAATTTTTATAAACAAAATGGACAAGTAAGTAGCCTAAGCAATACAAAACAATTATTAATACTATATAAACATTAGCACATTTGTTTCCAAAATTCAAAGGTAACAAGTAATCAAAAATAAAAACATATGGCCTAGTACTGTACATAGTGATGACAATAGCTCTTTGAGGAAAGTGGAAACTATATATGCAAAAGGATGATTTGACAGAATGACTGTACTTCAAAGTCTTCTTGGTATGTCTCTGTTAATCTTGAAACCACCTCAGCAGAAAATAACAGAAAGCCACAGAGTTGCATGCATTCCAACTAACACCACCCTTCCTCCAGCCTAGTACTCCCTCAGTACTTATACTCAGTATAAGAAGAAGGGGAGCTCAACCTGCACATCTGCCTCCCTATAACAAATGGCCTAAGAGACTAGTCTCAATACAAAGGTTTTCATTAGAATTAATTATCTACCACTCTCTGAGACATTAAGCTATTTAAATTTAAATCTTAATTAGAGTTAAATATATCAGTAATTTAAAATTGAACTCCTCAGTCTCATGAGCCACATTTCAGATGCTCAGTAGCAACATGTGGCCACCATATTTGACAGCACAGATATAGAACATTTCTATCATTGCAGAAATGATACCCTAGGGGTGAAGGTATAAATAATAATAATAAGGAAGTCCCATAAGATAGTGCCATTCGTTAAGAGATAACCAGGACTGGCTCGGCACCTATAGCTCAACCGGCTAAGGTGCCAGCCACGTACACCTAAGGTGGCGGGTTCGAATCCCCAGCCTGGACCTGCCAAACAACGACAGCTGCAACCAAAAAATAGCCGGGCGTTGTGGCGGGCGCCTGTGGTCCCAGCTACTTGGGAGGCGGAGGCAGGAGACTCGCTTGAGCCCAGGAGTTGGAGGTTGCTGTGAGCGTGATGCCATGGCACTCTACCCAGGGGGACAGCTTGAGGCTCTGTCTCAAAAAAAAAAAGAGATAACCAGGACTAATCCTATCACGTCTTAATTTTACCTTGGGCATTGTAAGAAATCCAAGCATCCTCTGACATCCCTCAGCACCTGAATTCTCATTCCCACATGACTTTTCTAATCCAACTCAATCTCCCACTTTTTTTTTTTTTTTAAGAGACAGAGTCTCATTTTGTTGCCCTCGGTCGAGTGCCATGGCATCAATTCTCTTGCCTCAGAGGCCTCCCGTCTAGCTGGGACTACAGGCACCCATCACAATGCCCAGCTATTTTTTTGTTGCAGTTTGGCTGGGGCCAGGTTTGAACTTGCCACCCTCGGTATAAGGGGCTGGCGCCCTATTCACTGAGCCACAGGCTCCTCCTTCCACCTATTTCTACCCTCAAAATAACTCTGCCCTCTGGAATTCTATCTGTGATCAGCAAAATCCCCAACATTCTCAGCCTCCTCTGTGAAAGTTTCCTCCATCCCCTTGCTCTAAATGAAAGGTAGTCTTGAGCTTCTTCCTGTACCTTCTCAAGTATTTGACGTTTCTTCTTCCATACATCACAGTGCTATGAGACTCAGAGAGTAGAATAAGAATCCTCCTGACATGGCTGCTTCCAAGCTATTGGAAAAACTAGTCTGAAGCACAAACCATTGTGTAACCGCCACCCCCCACACACACACACATACACACATGCTTTACCCTGATGTAATAGTCTATCTACTGCCCTTGTTATTCCCTGTTCCACCACTTCATGACCATTCGCTAAAAATTTTAATATACAACTTATGGTCTTTTTTTCTCACTACTTTTGCCATCATTCTTGGTGACTTCATTCTAAGTATTAGACTAAACTATATGAAGTTCCAATTTGTATAGGTTCATCCCAAGATATGATCCATCCCATACTCTGAGCCCTCAGTTTGTTAACCTTGGTTATCTACTTGCATGGATCAGACTATCTCAGCCTTTCTCAAGACAGGTTCTGAGTAAGCCTAATGCCCTAAGGTATCCACTATATAATATGAATCAACTTCTGTCCTCTGCATCTAGAATGGTAACCAGCTATGTAGCCTCTTCTCATTAGCAGTCATTCTCCATTTTTCCTCAAACTTCTAGCCCTAGGCAACCACTAATCTGGTTTGTGTCTCTATAGATTTGACCATTCTGGGTATGTCATATAAATGGAATCATACAATATATAGGCTTTTGTGTCAGACTTCTTTCACTTAATGTATGTTTTCAAAGTGCACCTATTTTGTAGCACATTAATTAACAGTATTTCGGCTCGGTGCCTATAGCTCAACTAGCTAAGGCGCCAGCCACATACACCTAAGGTGGCGGGTTCAAATCCCCAGCCTGGACCCGCCAAACAACAATGACGGCTGCCAAAAAATAGCTGGGCGTTGTGGCTATTTGGGAGGCAGAGGCAGGAGACTCGCTTGAGCCCAGGAGTTGGAGGTTGCTGTGAGCTGTAATGCCACAGCACTCTACCTAGGGGGACAGCTTGAGGCTCTGTCTCAAAACAAACAAACAAACAAACCAGTATTTCATTTCTTTCTTCTTGCAGTGGTTATACCTACTATTTTACATGCCCACCAACAATGTACTATACTAGGGTTCCAATTTCTCCATGTCTTTGCCAATCAATATTTTCCATTTATATATTTATTTATTTAAATAGTCATCCTGGTATGAAGTGGTATCTTACTGTGTTCTTTTTTTTTTTTTTTCTTTTTCTGAGTCTCACTTTTGTCACCCTGGGTAGAATGCTGTGGCATCATAGCTCACAGCAACCTCAAACTCTTGGGCTCAAGTGATCCTCTTCCCTCAGCCTCCCAAGTAGCTGGGACTACAGGCACCTGCCACAACACATGGCTATTTTTAGAGACAGGGTCTTACCTGGCTCAGGCTGGTCTCAAATTCCTGAGCTCAAGCAATCTACCTGCCTTGGTGTCCCAGAGTGCTAGGATTACAGGCATGAGCTACAGTGCCCATCCCTTACTGTGGTTTTGATTTGCATTTCCCTCATGAGTAATGTTGAGCATCTTTTCATGTCCTTATTGGCCATTTGAATATCTTCTTTGGAGAAATGTCTATTCAAGTCCTTTGCCCATTTGTAATTAGGCTATTTGTCCTTTTGTTGTTGAGTGGTAAGAGTTTTTGTTTTTTTTGTTTTTTTTGACAATTTTTTTTTTTTTGGAGACAGAGCCTCAAGCTATCCCCCTGGGTAGAGTGCCATGGCATCACAGCTCACAGCAACCTCCAACTCCTGGGCTCAAGCGAGTCTCTTTCCTCAGCCTCCCAAGTAGCTGGGACCAGAGGCGCCCGCCACAACGCCTGGCTGTTTTTTTTTTTTTTTTTTGGTTGTAGCCATCATTGTTGTTTGGCGGCCCGGGCTGGATTCGAACCTGCCACCTTAGGTGTATGTGGCTGGCACCTTAGCCACTTGAGCCACAGGTGCCGAGCCAAGAGTTTTTTATACATTCTGCATACTAAATACTTCTCAAATATTTTCTCCCATTCTGTAGGTTATCTTTTCACTTTCTTGATGTCTTTTTGATGCACGGAAGTTGATAAAAGTCCAATATGCCTATTTTTGTTGTTGTTGCTTGTGTATCATCTAGGAATCTACTGTCAAATTTATGGTCATGAAGTTTTACCCCCCTAGGCTTTTTTTTTTTTTTTTGCAGTTTTTGGCCAGGACTGGGTTTGAACCCGCCACCTCAGGGATATGGGGCCGGTGCCCTACTCCTTTGAGCCACAGGCACTGCTCCCCCCTGCCCCGCTAAGTTTTATACCAAGAGTTTTTAAAATGTTTTAATTAATTTTTTTTTAAATTTTCAGAGACAAAGTCTCACTATGTTTCTAAGCTGGACTCAAATTCCAGGGCTCATATGATTCTCCCATCTCAGCCTCCTGAGTAGCTGGAATCTCAGGTGTGAGACATTGTGGCCAACTATCAAAGTTTTAGCACTTACACTTGGGTCTTTGATAAATTTTCATATATAGTGTGAGGTCCAACTTCTTCTTTTGCATGTACATTAGGGTGACCAGACGTCCCGATTTTGGCGGGACAGTCCTGCTTTTCAACAATTTGTCCTGCGTCCCGCAGCAATTTAAAAAGTTCCGATTTTTGGAAAGAATGCACTAACGGGCTGGAGAACAAGAAGGGAATATATGGTTTTCGGCCGGCATATGGCTATTTCACCAGAATATGAGTTTTATATTATTTTTGTTAATTTTATAATGTTAAACTGTAATAAATATTTGCTGAGAAGTGATTATCGAGAACTGCTTATCAAAGTTTGCCTTGTCATCAGGCCCTGCCCTGCGCCGTCCCCTTCTCCATGCCCCGCCCCGCCCCCCACCCCGGCCATGTTGTCCCGCCTTACAGATGTTAGAATCTGGTCACCCTAATGTAGATATTCAGTTGAAAAGATTGCTCTTCCCCAACAAAATTGTCTTCAGGCCCTTGTCAAAAATCAATTGCCCATAAATGGTTTTGTTTTTAGACCCTCACTTGTATTCCATTGACCTAGATTTCTACCCTTATGCCAGAACCACATTGTCTTATGATCAGTAAGTTGTAAAACTGGAAAACGTGAACACTCAACTTTGCTCTTTTTCAAGACTATTCTGGATCCCTTATTCTTTCGTATGAATTTTAGAATCAACTTGTCAATTTATGCAAAAGTTTGCTGAGGTTTTGAGAGGGATTTTAAATCTGTAGATCAATTTGCTGAATACTGTCACCTTGACAATATTAAGTATTCCAAACCGTACACAGAAAATGTCTTTGCATTTACTTAGATCTTGTTTAATTTCTTTTGATAATGTTTTATAGTTCAGTGTAAAATTTTATATTTCTTTTGTCAAATATATTCCTAAGTATTCTTTTTTATACTATTTTAAATGAAACTGTTTTCTTAAAAATTCATTTTCAGATTGTTCATTGCTAATGTATAAAAATAGTTAATTTTATATATTGGCCTTGTATCCTGAAAACTTGCTAAACTCATTTATTAGTTCTAGAGGTTTGTTTTATTTTAGTGATTCTTCAGGACTGTCTCTATATAAAATTTCATCTGATAAAATAGTTTAATCAAGTAGTTTACTTTTTCTCTTTCAATTTGAATGTCTTTCACTTCACTTCTTTACCAATTATCCTGGCTAGAACCACCAGTACCAGGTTGAATAGAAGTAGTAAGAACAGACATCCTTATCTTGTTTCTGATCTTAAGGAAAGCTTTCAAAGTCTTTCACCATTAGGTATAATGTTAGCTGTATGTTTTTCAAAGATGTCTTCTATCAGGTTGAGGAAGTTCTTGTTTAATCCTAGTTCCAGTATTTAATTATCAAGAAGGAGTGTCAAATTTTGTCAAATGCTTTTTCTGTGTCAATTTAGATGATCATGTGGTCTCTGTCCTTTACTCTATAAACAGAGTATATTAACAAATTTTCTAAAATGAAACCAACCTTTCAGACTTCTTTATTCATAAGAAAAAAAGAAGTACTTTTGGTGTGGTGCTAGGGTGCCAGCCACATGCACCAGAGCTGGCAGGTTCAAACCCAGCCAGCCCAGGTCTACCAAACAACAATGACAACTACAACAACAAAATAGCTGCATATCATGGTGGGCACCTGTATTCCCAGCTACCTGGGAGGCTGAGGTAAGAGAATTGCTTAAGCCTAAGAGTTGGAGGTTGTTGTGAGCTGTGACATCATGACACTCTTACCAAGGGCAACAAAAGAAGACTTCTTGCTTTAAAAAAAAAAAAAAAAAGAAGTACTTTTGACAGAGAATTCCCATATTCTATCACCAAAACTATTAAATCAATCTATACTTGTACCCATAAACTCTGCTTTCACTTCCAATTATACTGGATAAACTGTCCACAGGGCTATGGAAGACCAACTTTTCAATTTGACCCTGAATCCTAATGCCTCTTACCTAATTTAAGGATTCCTTTCCTGTTATCTCCTCTGAAATATCAGATTTTCCCTTTCTTAAAAGATCATTCCACTCAGTATAGAAATATGTATACTATAACATTTCTCACTTGATTATTTCTAGACTTGTATATCAGAGTTTCTACTCAACATCTTTATTTGGTTATTCACTAAACATTCATAAGATATGGGCAAAACCAAACTCCTAATTTCCTCCTCCAAACCTGCTCCTGCCCCAGTGTTCCTGCTCTGAAAAAATGAACACCTCATTAACCCATTTGCTTGAGGCAAAACCTTGATTTCGCCTGAGTCTTTGTCTTCCTCTCACACTCCAACAAATCTTGTAGGTTCAACCTTCAAAATATTCCCAAATCTGACAGCTACTTTACCTCATAGCTACCACTACCATCCAAGCAAATGTTAAATCTTGGCTGGAATAATGCAACAGTCCCCTGCTTAGTCTCCTTGATTCTATTTTTGTTCCTGTCTCTCTATAGACTATTTCCCACATAGTAGCCAGAGTTAGATTATATCATTCCCTTATTTTCAACTCCTCCATGGCTTTTCATAATATTTAGAACAAAGTGCAAAACCTCCACATGATCTGATCACTGTTTATCTCTTCTTTTCTCTCTGTTGTTTACTCTAATTCAGTTGTGTGGCTTTCCTGCCAAACACACTAGTGATTTAGGGTCTTTATATTTGTTACCATTACCTGGGATGACACTTCAAATATCACCTCATGAAGTCTTCCTTGATTTTTCTATTTAATAAACTCTGTCTTCCTCTCTTATAGTCACTTTCCATCCCCTGTTCTTGCCTCATTTTTCTTAAATTTTATTTACTATCTGTTTCTCTTATAAGAACATAAGCTTTAGGAGAGTACATGTATCCTCAGCTTGCACAAGAATATCTGGGGCTGGACATGATGGCTCATGCCTGTAATCCTAGTGGTCTGGCAGGCTAAGGCAGGCAGATTGCCTGAGCTTACTGATTTTTAGTATTTATAATGTATGAAGATATGCACATAACATACTATAGCTATAGCATAAAAGAAAGGAGAGGGGAGTCAAATATAAATAATGATTAGGCTGCTATGCTTATTGTAAAGTGGTATTAATTCTAAGCAACTATAAAAAAATCTACTTTCCCAAAGCAACCACTAAAAATACAAAGAAGTATAGCTTTAAGAAAATAAATTAAAATGTAATTCCCAATGTGTTCAAATAATCAAAAGAAAACAGCAAAAAAAAAAAAAAAAACCAGGAAAAACCCCCAAAAGGACAAAAACTCAGTAAGATTGTTAAGCTAAATCCAACTACATTGATGCTTACATTAAGTGTTAATTAAGTTTTCCAATTAAAATGAGAAATTATCAGAATGCATAAAAAGCATGACCTAGTGGTATGCTGTCTACAAGAGACAAACTTTAAAATTAAAAACACAGGCCAGGCACAGTGGTTCTTGCCTATATATTAATTAATCCTAGCACTCTGGGAGGTCAAGGTGGGTGGACTGCCTGAATTCAGGAGTTTGACACCAGCCTGCGCAATACAGACCCTGTCTATTAAAAAAAAAAAAAAAAAAAAAAAGCTGGGTGTTGTGGTGGGCGCCTGTAGTCCTAGCTACTAGGGAGGCTGAAGCAAGAGGATCGTGTGAACCCAGGAGTGTGAGGTTGCTATGAGCTATGATGCCATGGCACAGAGGGAGACTCTATCTCAAAATAAATAAATAAATAAAATAAAATAAAATAAAATAAAAATACAGGCTGGGCATGGTGACTTACACTTACAATCCTAGCACTCTGAGAGGCCAAGGCAGGAGGATTGCTTGAGCCCAGGAATTTGATACCAGTCTGAGCAAGAATGAGGCCAATCTCCACTAAAAATAGAAAAAATAGCTAGGTGTTGTGGCAGTGCCTGTAGTCCCCAGCTACTCAGAAGGCTGAAGGAGGAGGATCGCTTGAGCCCAAGAGTTTGAAGTTGCTATGAGCTAATGATGATGCCTCAGCATTCTACCCAGGGCAGCACAGTGAGACTCAGTCTCAAAAAAATAAGAAACGGGGGAGAGGAATCACGGTGTGTGATACATCTCTTGGGGATGGGACACAATTATAAAAGGGACTTTATCTAACAAAAGCAGTACTTTGTACCCTCAATGATTCCCCAACTATTAAAAAAAAGAAAGTGGAAATGCACACACAGAGTAACACCAAGATGTGTGTGCACAGAGGAAAGAACAAGTGAGGGCAAAGCCTAGAAGACAGCAGTCTGCAAGCCAAGGAGAGGGCCTCAGAAGAAACCAGACTTACCAACGCCTTGATCTCAGACTTCCAGCCTCCAGAACTCTGAGAAGTAAATTTATGTTATTTAAGCCTCCAGGGCTGTGGTATTTTGTTATGGCAGCCCTAGCAAACTAACATGCCAACTCATCACCACTTACAGTGGTCTCTGGCATATAGTAGGTGTTGACATTTTAAAAATGAGAAACATTTTTAAAATACGGAATCACAGACTAGAATAAAATATTTTAATAACATATATTTGATGAATAACTGGTATTCAGAACATAGGAAGAATCCCTCTTTCAGGCTCGGTGCCCATAGCACAGTGGTTATGGTGCCAGCCACACACACCAAGGCTGGTTCTAGGCCAGCTAAACAACAATGACAACTGCAACAAAAAAATAGCCAGGTGTTGTGGTGGGCGCCTATAGTCCCAGCTACTTAGGAGGCTGAGGCAAGAGAATCACTTAAGCCCAAGAGTTGGAGGTTGCTGTGAGCTATGATGCCACAGCTCTCCACTGCCATTATGTTGAAGGCAACATAATGAGACTGTCTCAAAAAAAAAAAAAATCCTTTTTCAAAAATAAAAAGTCAAATAATCCAATTTAAAAATGGACAAATCATTTGAACAAATCCTCCATAGCCCATAATCACATAAAAAATGTGCTCACCACAATTAATCATCAAAGAAATGGATATCAAAACTACAATAAGATACCATTACATACGCACTAAAATGGCAAAAATTTAGAGGTAAAAACCCAGAGAATACTAAATGGTGGCATAGATGTAAAGCATCTAAAACTCTCAAAAATGGCTAGTGGAAATGTAAATGGTATAACTACTTTGGGAAAGGTTTGTATTTATGACCTAGCAATTCCATTCCTAACTCTTTAAGAAACATGAAATCTTGGGCTCATGCCTATAATCCTAGCACTCTGGGAGAATGGATGGCTCACACCTATAATCCTAGCACTCTGGGAGAATGGATCTCTTGAGCTCAGCAGTTTGAGACCAGCTTTAGGAAAAGTGAGACTGTCTCTATTAAAAATAGAAAAACTAGCCGGGCACTGTAAGGGGCACCTGTAATCCCACCTACTCCAGAGGCTGAGCAAGAAGATCGCTTGAGCCCAGAGGTTGAGGTTGTAAGCTGTGATGCCATGGCACTCTACACAGAGCAATAGAATGAGACTCTGTCTCAAAAAAAAGAAAAAAAAAAGAAAAACACGAAATCTTATGTTTACCACACAATTTGTAGAATAAGAATGTTCATAGCAGTTTTCTTTGTAACAGTGAAAAATCCATCAGTAGGAGAATGAATAAAGAAACTGGTTTATTCATATGCTAGACTACTCAGTAATAAAAAGCACAAATTACTAATACATGCAATTACATGGATCAGTCTCACTGAGTAAAAGAAGCATTACACATACTGTGTATGATTCCATTTATATGAACTTCTAGAACAGATAAAGTAAAATTATATAGAAATAAACAGGGGCAGGGTAGAGAATGACTAGAAAGAGCTATGAGAGACCCTTCTGGGGTGATGGTAATTTTCTCTCTCTCAATAGGTTCATGCATCTGCCCAACTCAGCAAATTTATACTTAACATTTGTGCATTTCACACAAATATTGGATCTTAGCCCATGATTTGCATACTTAAGTATTTCAGGGGAAGTGAACTAATATTTGCAAATTTAGTTTGCAAAGCTTCAAAAAATAACATACATTAAAGTATAGCTACAGAGATAAATACATAAGTGATAAAACAGTAAAATATCAGTGGTAGAATCTAAGTAATAAGGTAAGATTCTTTTAACTTTGTTGTACATTCAAAATTTCTTTCCATAAAATATTGAAGAGAAAAAGACCAGGGAATCCTTTCAGCAGTTCTCAACGTGTGGGTCGCATCCCCTTTGTGACAATGAAAATATATCCTGCATATCAGATATTTATATTACAATTCATAACAGTAGCAAAATTACAGTTATGAAGTAGCAACGAAAATAATTTTTTATGGTTGGGGGGGATCACCACAACATGAGGACCTGTATTAAAGGGTAGTGGCATCAGAAAGGTTGAGAACCACTGTTTTAGACTGCAGATGAATGAAGAGATATCATTGACTAAGTGCAATGTATGATCTACTTAGTTAAATCCTTGAACCGACTCCAAAAAAAAAGATATAAAGATTTTTTTTTTTTTTTTTTGAGACAGGAGCCTCAAGCTGTCCCCCTGGGTAGAGTGCCGTGGCATCTCAGCTCACAGCAACCTCCAACTCCTGGGCTCAAGCAAGTCTCCTGCCTCTGCCTCCCAAATAGCTGGGACCACAGGCGCCCGCCACAATGCCCGGCTATTTTTTGGTTGCAGCCGGCACTGTTGTTTGGCGGCCCGGGCTGGATTCGAACCTGCCACCTTGGGTATACATGGCTGGCGCCTTAGCCACTTGAGCCACAGGTGCCGAGCCAATATAAAGGATATTATTGGGATAATCCAGGAAATGTGAATATGGAATGTATATGAAATAGTACTGCTTTAACATTAAATTTCTTACATATAATAATGATGTTAGGGATTTCACAGAATGATCTGGAGATACATGTTAATTAAAGTATTTAGAGGTACTGTGATGTCTGTAACTAACTCTCAAATGGTGAGAAAACAAAGTATTAATGTGTATGTGTAAAGATACAAGGGCTATCAGAAAAGTATACAACCATATTATGTGAAAAGTAGAAACATATATGGCTGGATACTTTCTGGACAGCCCTTTCATTTTTTAAATTTTTATATGTGTGTGAGAGAAAGAAAAAGAAGAGAAAGAGGATAAGAGACAATGAAAGTATATTGTTTTTGTTTCTTGAACTATTGAAATTAAAAAATTTTTAAGTTAGAGAAGACAAAAGTATAGGCCTTGAAATAAACAGGTCTGAGCCCCAAATCCCACTCTACCTATTACTAGCTTGGTGAGTTTGAGCAAATTACTTCTCTCTAGGGACGGCAGACTCTAACTTGTAAGGTTGCTACAAAGATCAGGTAAGATAATAGTAAGCATCAGTGCTTAAGTGCTCAAACTTTTTAAACAGGGGGCCAGTTCACAGTCCTCAGACTTGGAGGGCAGGATGCGGGCCCAAGGACAAGTCCGCTGCTAAGCAGGACAGGCAGCTGTGGCAAAAACACCCGGCGGGCAGGCTGGATAAATGTCCTAGGTGGGTCGCAGTTTGAGGACGCCTGGCTTAAGTGCATAGTTCCTGGCACAAAGCAGTAGTTAGCAGTCGTCACTGTTATCATAAAGGCCAGTAGTATGTTACAGAACCAAGAATTTCAACTTCTTTAAAATAAGAGAATATTTTTTTCAAATAAAGTCTCATATGAAATCCAATATATAAAATATGTAAAAGTAGTACACTAGATGAGGTAGGTGGTAAAGACGGAGTGTTATCAGAACTGATCATGCCCATCCTGTCCTTCCTAAACCTTCACAGAACCCTAGTGATCTATAGTTCACTTTATGAAAAACCAATACTGGGCTTGGCGCCTATAGCTCAACCGGCTAAGGCTCCAGCCACGTACACCTAAGGTGGCGGGTTTGAATCCCCAGCCCGGACCTGCCAAACAACAATGACGGCTGCAACCAAAAAATAGCCGGGCGTTGTGGTGGGCGCCTGTGGTCCCACCTACTTGGGAGGCGGAGGCAAGAGACTCGCTTGAGCCCAGGAGTTGGAGGTTGCTGTGAGCTGTAATGCCACGG